>CAWUFW010000224.1:0-289824 GCA_963921515.1 Calotriton arnoldi | reverse complement strand
CTCATCAGCCAGGCTAGCTTGAATCCAGTGGCAAAGTGAGCAAGGGACCCACGTCTGGGCGTACCCTGCCAACTTAGGGCAAACAAAGCAAACACAAGGAGATGATTGATGGAGCGCTTTAAACTTTTCAGACACTCACCCCCAGTCACAGATCTGGGTAGAATCCATCATTGTTTTTTAGCTCACTTCACCACTCCAGTTCAGACCCAGCTATATGCAAATCAGTCTTGACCCTGTGCCTCATGGGAACAGTCCAGCCTGAACTGCCAAGCCAGGTCTTCCCTGGACTGGAAACAAGCATCCTGGGTCCGGTTTTGGGGTAACACCCCTCATCAGCCAGGCTAGCTTGAATCCAGTGGCAAAGTGAGCAAGGGTCCCACGTCTGTTATCATTTCCGCCCCGGGATACCTAAGATGGTATCAGAGGTGGTCCAGCACGCCAAGGACTATAAATGTGGGGAATCTCAATACCTTGGTTTCTGACATGGTGTTGATATCATCCAGTACCCCTGCCCAGTATTTTGTGAGACTCTGTCAGTGCCATAGTAGGTGGAGATGCGTTCCTGTACCACTGCATACCCTTTCTAGTTTTGACAGGGTATAATTGTCCCTGCATTTAGTTTTCAGTCATTTCTCAATGGATGTCAGAGAGTGGCTTGCTGCCAGATCACTGTGACACCCTGTGCCAAATTTGAAGGTATCTGTCTCTCCAGGATGCCATAGTTCACCTTAATCTATCAAAGGTTTTGACGCTCTCTGTGTCAAATGAGTCACCCCACCACTAACAATACTGTTTTTGCATATTGGAAACTCTATTCTCCTGCTGCCGGATCAAAGTCTGGGTTACCCACAAATGAAGTGAACGTGGTAGGGCATGTGTAGAGACCTGTCGTTATTATCGCTATGTACCATGGTCCTAGAATCACCTCTGTTATTGAAGACAAATGCAGGCCCTATGGTCTACACCATCTGACCAATCAAGAGGTGCATCAAACACACAAAAGGTGATGGGAGGAACGATTGCAATTTGCCTAACACTGACAATTGCTCAGGGTAGCATTCCAACCCATTGTTTTTTTGCACACCATGCCCCCTCAGTTTGGACCCAGCTATATACAAATCTATCTTGACCCTTCTCCAATAGGAACAGTCCATTTCGAACTGCCAGGCCAGCTCTACCTGAACCAGAACACAAGGAACTCATGACCGGTTTCTCCCTGATTGGGGATCTTTAGTCGGGTGTAGCTTGGCTCCAGTGGCACAGTGAGTACGGGACCCACGTCTAAGCATACTCATGCCATTTAGGGAGGTACATCAAACACGCTAAAGGTGTTAGGAGGAATGCTTGCAATTTGTCTAACCACTCGCAATAGCTCAGGGTAGCATTCCATCTCATCGTTCTTTTGCCCACCATGCCACTTCAATTTGGATCCAGCCATATGCAAAGCAGTCTTGATCCAGCTCCAATAGGAACAATCCATCCCAAACTGCCAGGCAAGGCCCTCCCTGAACCAGAATACAAGCAACTCCTGGCCCACGCGAATGGACACAAAATGACCCGAGGAACTGGATGCTATCTCTGGCCCAGTGAACTGGATATTGCTGTTGCAGCTAAGTCTCTGTTGAGAGATTCAATATCTGAGTTTCTTGTAGGTTTATCTTGAATCCAGAAGTCTTTCCAAAAGAGCTACTTATGTCACTCTGCTATGACACCTGGAATGGCATCTTTCACTATTGCCATTCCGTCCAAGTTATACTTGGACTACAAGAAAACAATCAGATAAATGTTAAATGGGGAGGGGCGTGGTCTCGCTGCTCATGGAGTCCGATGCACGCCGTGGTAGCTAAGGATTGCCGCTGCCACTCTAAGCCTCTAAAGAGGCGCTGGGGACTCGCAGGTGGCGCTGACTGGGGTGCCTGACCAGCGGAAGAGTCGGGCAGCTTTTGGGAGCTTGGCACTCACCTTGGACTGCTGGCTGCGGTATGTGCGGCTCCATCACGGCGGACCCCGGCCCGGGCGTGCACGGCTGCCATCTTGGGTCCCCTGGGCCTTGGGGTCTCCCTGCTTGGCTGGAGCCCGCTCCGCTTTCCTGCCGCTCCTCCTGGGAGCCCTGCTGGAGATTTTGGGGTCCGCGGCGGTGAATCGGAGGCCCGGACCCCCGGCGCTGCTAACAGAGTGGGCGGCCATCGGCGGCGGCTCCCTGGACCGCCATCTTGGGCTTGCCTGGCACGGTTCGCGGGTGCGGACTGCGGGGTCCTGGCTGGGCTGCTCGCTCATCCTGGGTGGTGCCACGTCCCCGGCTGGGCCCCGGAGGGCCCTTGAAGACTTCTGCAGCCTTGGACGACGGGCGGCAGCGTACCTACCGCCACAGAGCCAGGTCTCGACCGGCGTCATTGCGGCCGCCATCTTGGGCCTCCCTGGGCCCTGAGGAGCCTTTGCCCGGCGAGGGCCTGCCACGTCTCCCCGGCGCCACACCGGGGACCCTCTATCTCCTGCTGGGGTCTGGGGCGGCGGCCCGGAGGCCTGGGCCCCCCCACATAGACGCATCGAGGGAGCGCCAACCTGCCACGACGGACTTCGCCGCCATTTTGGGCCTTCTCGCACGGTTAGTGGAGGCCTGCTGCCCGACCTGACTTCCTACAATCCCGCGGAGACGCCGCTGGAGACCCCTGGTTGGTGCACGTTGGCCATCAATGCCCGGACAACCCCTACATGTTGTGTGCGCCCCTATGGCTGACGGTGATGGCGTGCTTGCGGATCCTGGGGAGACCCTGAGGAGAGCCTGGGGTGGGTACCTGCGGCCGCCGTTTGAGTCCCTGCTAGGCCCGGGAGGGCTCTTGAAGAAGTGACCTTCTCAAAGCCGGCCTCCTGAACATTGGTGAGCTCTACATGTTACTTGGGGCACCGGGTTGGGGGCGCGGCGGCCTGGGAGCGCAGCTCTAACTCATAGTGGACATATCGGCCCCCAGCCGCAGTGCCCTCTATCATCTTAGGCCTGCCGGCGCAGCTCCGGGCGTCGAGCCTCACGCCACTGGATGGACTTTTCCTCCGGCTTACTCCCTGGGGGCTCTGAGACGCCACTCTCTGAACCGGGGAGTGTGACGACGCCTGCCGGACTGGTATACCCTGGGTCTGCGACACGAGCTGCGGCTGGGCCCTGGGTGGTCGCCCTCCCTTCCCACTCTTGCCCCCCGGACGGTGCGTGTGGCCCACTCCAATGTGATCCTGCGGAGGGGCCCCTGCTCGCACCACTTGCCTGGCACTGGCGCCTGGTGGAGTTGCGCTGCCCCGGCCTGTGACCCGGACCCTCTCGCGTGGCTGGTGGAAGGGTTGGGGGGCTTGGGACATTGGAGGACAGTCCCCTTGCTGCTCGCCCCTCGCCTGGGGACCGTTCTGCTACCGCCTACAGTGGTGCTCCCCAACATCTGCTCGGGAAGCCATCCGGCCCCCTGCAGCGTTCCCTGGCCTTGACTCCCTGCCCGACACATGGGATCCCGAGGGGTCATGACTCGATCAAAGGCTGGGAAGGACTCTGCAGCACCTCCGAAGGACAACCCTGTGACTGCCCTGTGGAATAAGCCGGGCCCCACTCCTGTTGTGGATATGGCATCATCGGCGGCGGGGTCCTCTGACCCTGTCACCCAATCCCTTCATGGCCAATTTTATGTAGGAACTCAAATCTGAATTGGCTCCCTCCGAACGGAGGTACAATCCTGCATCAGGGAGCTCAGGAGAGATGTCGTGGAACTTGGAGGAAGAGTGGATGACCTCGAAAAGACAGTCGACGCTCGCACGGAGGATCAGGAGCAACAATGGCAGCGTTTGGCCACCTTGGAGGAACAATACATTGAGCTTCAGATCAAGCAGGAGGACTTAGAAAATCGGGGCCGCCGCAACAACTTGCACCTAAGGGGGGTCCCTGTTGGGGCTGAGGGCTCGGACATCATGACCTTCGTAGCAGACCTGCTTCAAGAAATTAGAGGGGATTAAGATGCCTCCCCGCCGGCCCTTGACCGCGCCCACGGCGTGTCTGGCCCTCCTGGTCGCTCTGGCCTTATCCGACATACTGAAACGGGTTCACTTCTTTACGGAAAAGGAGGCCATCCTCAAGGCAGCGCGCTCCAAACCGGAGCTCACCTACAAGGGCGCCACCATCCAGCTGTTCCAGGACCTTGCCCCCACCACGCTACGTCGCAGCAGGGACTTCAAACCCATCACTGACAAGTTAAGGGAGCTGGGCGTCCAGTATCAATGGGGCCATCCATTCGCACTCATTTTCCAAAGGGAATCAAAGCGTCGGATGCTGCGGTCCTTCCAAGAGGCTGCGCAGCTGCTTCAACTCCCGGTTACTCCGCCATCCAGCCCCTCCAGACTACCATCCCTGAACCGCGAACCTGCAAAACCTCAATGGGCCAGAGTGCACCGATCTAGACGCCCGTCTCACCGAGGGGAACGTGCCTCCTCTCAAGCAAAACAGGACATCATCCAACACCTCAGCTCCTTAGATGGTGGGAGATCCCCTCGGGCTCCCAGCCCTCAGAGAACTAACTTCTGGGCATCCCTCTGCGCCTAACGGATCTTCATCGTCTTCACCGGCCTCCCGCGGGGTGGGGTTGATCCCCCACTCCCCTGGCTTGCTCACCCCTCGCCCTGACTACATCCTGGCAGCGGCACCGAAGTGTGCTCCTCGACGGCGATGCTGATATTCTGAGACCCGCTTCCCCTCGTATTCCTCGGAGAGTGACATCTCTGGGTTGGCTTGTGCCATTGAGCCTGGCTTGCTCCTGGACTGGAATAGGTCATGTTGGCCACGTTGGCCGCTGTTGCACTTGGACATTTTGTTTCTCTTCTCTTGCTCTCTTTTCCCTTTTCTTCTTCTCTTCTTTCCATGGCGGAGGGGTGGTCCTAAATACCGTGGGTGCGTTATTCTATGCGAATGCTGCTTCTCCCCCTCCCTGCTTAGTGCTGGGCCCTGTGAAATGCCTCTACTCTGCCTGCTTCCTCTGGAAATACGCCGGGGGTGGTGGGGTGGCGCTGCGTTCCACTCTAATTCCTCTGCCTGCATTGGCGCTTGCGCGCGGTCTACCCGTGACATGACTTCTATTCCCTGTCTGAAACTCCTTTCCCTCAATGTAAAGGGCCTTAACTCCCCCAACAAGCGCCGCCAGATATGGCGATATTTATTACAGCAGAATCCGGATGTTGTCTTCCTACAGGAGACTCATCTGCTGAGGACAGATACCTCTCGCATGGCCCACCCCCGATACCCCCTTCAATTCTGGGCATCTGCACCCACTAAATCGGCTGGGGTGGCTATCCTTTGTAGGGCAGGCATCACCCAGGGAGACCCCAGAATAACCCGTGGTAAAGATGGCAGATTCCTCAAGCTGATGGTCAAGATCGGCAGCGGGCTCTCACCCTTTGCAACGTCTACGCTCCAAATCAAGCTCAAGACCTCTTCCTTAGGGACCTCCTGCGAGAACAGTTAACACACGATGACTCTCATCTCATCCTGGGGGGCGATTTCAACCTGGTCTGGGACGCGGGCCTTGACTGTAGCGACGGCTTGTTCCATGGGACAGGGGCTATGTCCTCCGCCTTAAAGAGGCGTCTAACTGATCTTGGCTTAACGGATATTTGGCGCTACCATTCTCCAGCCGCTCGAGACTATTCTTACTATTCTCATGTCCATCGTTCTTATTCGCGCATTGATTATATCTTCGTTTCACACTCCCTGATTAGCGACACTCTCTCGGCGTCTATGTCCGACATCTCCGTCTCCGACCACGCTCACGTGGAACTTCTCATACAGGACCACTCCTCTCGCTTACGCCGCCCCCCCCCGGTGGCGCCTCCCCCCCAACTTCTTCGGGCCCCCTTAGATGTGGCGGAAATTTGGGATGCTAACACCTCCTACTTTGCGTCCAACGACCTCCCTGAGACCCCCTTTCCCGTGGTCTGGGACGCGTTTAAGGCCATGATTCGAGGCTGTATTACGTCCATTGCCATAGCTCTGGCTCGGGAAGATCGTCTTTTCGAAGACAACCTTTCGCGGGATATAAAGGCACTTGAAAGTTTGGACCAGGAACGTCCTTTGGCTCTCCACAAGAGACGACTCGCCATGCTTAGAGGCCAGCTAAGGGCGCATAGAACCAACAAGGCAGAACACGCTCTTTTAGCCTTGAAACAACGGTATTATGAGGGGGGAGATAAGGTGGGCGCGGTCCTGGCCCGTCGCCTCCGAACACTGACCGCTAAGGCGCACATCGCCAAACTTAAACTGGAAGATGGCACATGGGCCACCACCGAAACCGCTAAATTAAAAGCTTTTCATGAATACTACTCGTCCCTCTATACCAGGGAATCGCCCAGCCCAGAACAGATACAGGCTGCATTGGGAGACTGTACCTGGTCTCCGATCGGCCGCTATCATGCGCAGCTCCTGGTGGACCCGCTTACCTCAGAGGAACTCACCGGCGCCCTGAAGGACCTTCCTCTCTGTAAATCTCCGGAACCGGATGGCCTTCCGGTCTCATTCTATCGCGCCTTTCTCCCGCAACTCAAGACCCACTTACTTCGTCTTTTTAATTCTTTCTCAGACACCGAGGGGCCCTCCGCATCTATGGCCATGGCCGAAATCGCCTTAATCCCCAAACCAGGGAAAGATCATACACTATGCTCCTCTTTCCGCCCTATTGCGCTCTTAAATACGGATCTTAAACTCTATACCAATATACTAGCTAAACGACTCGATCAGCACCTACCCGGGCTTATTGAACCTGATCAGGTTGGCTTCATTCGTCATCGGCAGGGCGCGGACAATGTGCGATGTATTACACATTTAGTCGGGAAGGCTCAGCACTGGAGGATACCCTCCTGCTTGTTGTCGCTCGATGCTGAGAAAGCATTTGACCGGGTGGATTGGGTATTTCTCCGGGCTGTCCTGCACAAAATAGGGCTGGGTCCCCAGATGATCGCTAGGATCATGGCTCCCTACCTCTCTCCTCTGGCCCAGGTACGGGTCAACGGCCAACTTACAGAACCCATCTCGATCCATAGAGGCACCCGCCAGGGGTGTCCCCTTTCCCCCCTCTTATTTACCCTGGTGGTAGAACCCCTTGCTGTCATGATACGCCAGTCCCCCGATATCCATGGCATCACACAATATCCCGCCCGCGAACCTCTTTGCCTGCTCTTCATAGATTGCTCCAATCGTTTGAACTAGTTTCAGGCCTCAAAATTAATCATGCCAAATCGTGGGCCCTAAACCTCACAATCCCCGAGGCGGAGATCCCTGTGCTCCAGTCTCTTGTCCCATATCAATGGGCCTCCCATTCCATTCGATACTTAGGGCTCAACTTGACCCCCGACCTTGCCACGTGGTCACAAGCTAACTGGCAGGAGTGTAAAAAGGCCGTACTAGAAGATCTGAGAGCGTGGAAATCCCTCCCTCTATCCTGGCTGGGGCGTTTGAACACAGTCAAAATGTCGATACTCCCAAAGATACTTTACCTGTTTCAGACTCTTCCCACGCCCTTCCCACAGCATCAGATCCAGAGCCTTCAGCGTGAACTCACCACGTTCATCTGGGGAGGGCATCGACCGCGCTTCTCTAATAAGATTCTCTTGTTGCCACGAGACAGAGGGGGGCTGGCCTGTCCTAATTTGTTAGAATACTACTGGGCCTCTCATCTCCGTTTTATTTCGGAATGGATGGCGTGGGAAAGTGAGAAAGTCTGGATTCACATGGATAGGGCGGTGACCTGTCGACCCATCTGGGATCTTGCCTGGCTCCCGCGGGAGGCCCGTTCTCGTAGCGCTTATATAGCTATCCCCACAAGGACAGTGCTTGATATCTGGGATAAGCTAGCATTGTCTAGAGGCCTTACCACCTTCCCGTCCCCCCACACTCCTATCGCCCGCAACTCTTATTTTCCGCCTGCCCTTCACCCACATTCTTTCTCGGACTGGTCAGATGGGGGCTGTCGAACGCTTCGGGATCTCTTCTCGGGGGACTCCTTTAAATCTTTCGATCAATGTAAACGGGACTTCCAGCTCTCGGAGGGGGCTTGGTTTCAATATATTCAACTCCGACATTGGGTCCAGGCGTCATCCTTGGCACGGGCGGCCACCCGCCCCTTTACCCCTTTTGAACGGCTGGTGCGCTCCTTTGACAACGCCAGGGGTCTCATTTCTCGCACATATCAAGTCCTCCAACACTCTCAGCGGGTCACCCCACATGCTTATCAGTCAAGGTGGCAGTCGGACACATGCACCGACATCACGCCCACACAATGGGACCACTTGTGGCGCGATGTTCCGAAGGTTTTCCGTAGCATCTCCCAGCGGGAAACCGCGTACAAGGTCATGACACAATGGTATTACACTCCACATAGGCTACACAACATGTTTCCTACCTCCTCACCTCTCTGCTGGCGTTGCACGAGCGCCCCTGGAGACTTTCTCCACATTTGGTGGACGTGCCCGCTCTTGACCATCTACTGGAAGGAGGTCCTTAGCCATATCAGACTGATAATAGGCTACCAGTTGCCCGAAAACCCAACTACAGTCATTTTGGGCCTCCGGCCAGTTAACCTGCCTGCCATGACCCGCCGAGACTGGCACCTAAGCCTCCACATGCTTGGCGCAGCCAAGCAAATCATTGCTCTCTACTGGAAAAAGGCTGAAACGCCTCCGGTCAATGTCTGGTTCACTCGCCTGTGGCATACTATGGCAATGGAGTTGCTTACGGCGCGTGGGCAGCTTCGAGATACCAACTTCACCAAAATTTGGCAACCGTTGATTGATTACTTTTGCAAGCTGGAACATGCCCGTCTCCAGCCCCCGAAGCTCCGGGCTTTACGCCTATTTGAAGATGCCGTGGCCCCTCCGGATGCTGATAGCCTCTGGGGAACCACTAGCGGTATCGCTCGACCCCTCCCCTTGGTGGGGCTATCTCCGCAGGCACCCGGCGCCCCACCCTCTCCCTCAGCCCAGGCAGGCCTGCTTTCCTTTTGAATGTCACCCGTGGCACGCACTGGCCGCAGATATTTCCGTGCCCTTGCTTTGATAGCCCACGTTCTCCGTGTTGGGAGGACGCTGACCATCACCCTCCTCACCTATCCTCTATCCCTTTGCTTTCTTCTCTTTCCCCACTTCTTCTTTTCTCCCTCTCAGTTGTTATTGCTTTTGTTGGCTATATTGTTCTCAACCGGAATTGTAATCCCGACGAGCAGACTTGAAGCAAAAGGCATTGCACAGGAGATCTCTCTGTTGGAGCTCCTACTTGCGATGAGTTGGATTATATGCTGCTTATAGGTATGCAACGTTTGGAGAATAAGCTGTAGCAGGTACAACTTTATTAACACGGCAGTACCTAGGAACCTTAAGCTTTACTGTGTATAATGCATGTGATGTCGCCTTAACTGAATCCGGTAGATGATGAGACCGATCACTGTGCAATGGACCCTAATATACTGCTGGTGTGATGTACTGTAGTACACTGAAAGAACGGAAGATAGTACTGTCTGTATCTGCTCATATGTGATTACTTTAAATGCCAATAAAAAAATATGTTTAAAAAAATGTTAAATGAGTTGGGTGGAGGGGCGTGGCCAAGCTGCAGACCGAGATGGCCGCGCGGCGTTGAAGCTCCGCCAGCCGACCGACGACATCCGTGCTTTCCCCCATGCTACCCGCACGAAACACGGCGGAAATGCCTCTCGGGGACCGCGGCTAACCTGTGGTGCGGCCCGGTGCCTTGTTACGGCGCCTGAGAGCAGTGGCGGCGACACTGGGCCCCTGTGCTCCGAGGATGCAGCCGGAGTGAAGATGGCGGCCCAGGGGTAGACTGGCCCTTGCACGCAGCTGATGAAGCGGAGTTCCCGCGGGACCCAGGACATTGCTTCCGGTGAGTGCCGCGGGTGCCGGTCTGGTGTGCCCCCGACCCCCCCCTCTCCCCCTGCACACAGGCGCGAGCGTGCTTTGCTCGTTTAAGGCCGCGGGTGAGCCGGCCGCATCATAGCGCGCTCCTCGCCGGGCTGTGCAAGCACCCCGCCGACCCGATTGAAAACAAGCGGTGCCACTGAGCCGCTTGGGGGTCCACGGGGGGGGGGGGAGTTGGTGGCGGCCTGTTGCCCCCGGTGCCTGCTGCCTCTACCGCGCGGTCCTTGGAGGCCGAAGGCCCCACTCAATGTGCACCGGGCCCACGATCAGAACGGGCATAGACCCTGCTTCTCGACCCCACGGCCCAGTGCTACCGGGCCGCTGCTGTCTCTGTGGCCCATGAAAGCGCTCCCCTGCCTGGCTGGCACCTAAATTTGCTGCGCTGGAACTGCTGCACCACACAGGCCCAGGCCTGAATTGAGAGGCGTGTACAGGAAACATTGCTGCATTGCTCTGCTAGCGCCCCCCCAGATACCACTCTTGCCTCTTTGCGGGGATTGCGGGGCGGACACGAGGCTCCCTGCACTACCCTCCGCGGGTGCGGGGGGGCCGGGCTGAGCGGGGACCCTACGGTTCTCTTGAAGTTTGCATGGGGACTGCAAGACGTTAATGTTTAATTCATTTGTCATAGTTGGTCGACTGACGTGGCGTTGCCACCCCCCTGGGTTGCTTCCCGGGGCCTTTACTGGATAGTTCTAATGTACCTCACGGCAGTTGTATTTTTGTCCAACACAGTTCCTTGGTACTATGGTGTTTCTTTTTGCAGGTTGGAATTTGCCTCGCCTTTTGATTAGTGAGGCTGGGTGGGGGAGGGGGTTTGGGTAGGGTTGCAGATTCTTTGTTTGATTGTCCTTTTCTATGCTACATACATGCAGATCGTCATATTCAATGTACTCTCCGATTGGCTGAGACTTTCCCTTGACCACGAATGGCGCAGTTAGGTTTGTCTAAGGGCCCCGCCAACTTATCCCTGCTGTCCTGGATCGTTAGAGGCCTAAATAACACGAGCAACCGGAGACAAGTGGTACATTACCTCGCCCGGCACAAAATCGACATTGCCTTCCTCCAGGAAACACATTTACCAGTCACAGATCAGGCACGGTTTGCTTCCAGCTGGGGGGCGCATAGATACTTTGCCAATTATAGCAATTATGCCAGAGGGACGGCTGCACTTATTCACAAGAGGGTCCCCTTTAGCTGTCAATTGCTGATCAATGATAAGGAAGGCCGCTACACCATTGTCGGGGGGTCCCTGATGGGTCACGGAGTTGCGTTGGTATGTGTCTATGCCCCCAACAGAGATTCCCCAGAATTTTTCTACACGTTGCAGGCGCAACTGACAAAATTAGAGTAATCTTTGATACTGATGGGTGGGGACTTCAACCTCCTGTTCAACCCTACACTCGAGAGCACTTCTCGCTCAGCGGACTCCAAGCCTAGGGCAAGGCGCGCGCTATTAGATTTATGTGAGCAGCTCTCCCTAATAGATGTCTGGCGAAAGCGCAATCCGACTAGCACGCAATACACACATTATTCAGGGCAACATGACACTTGGACCAGGATTGATTTCTGGCTCCTCTCCCCGGAGGTTTCCTCGTGGTTTCGGGCGACCAATACTTTCCCCAGGACATATTCAGATCACACTCCGGTCCAACTGACTCTGGGTGTTCCTCGGCCTGAGGGTTTTGAAAGGCAGTGGCGGTTCCCTGGACGCGCACTCTTGGACGCACTTTTCTGCCATGAGGTTGGCGAGGCCATAGAGGACTACTTCACCAACAATACCGGCTCAGTAGACACATGGGCAGTGCTGTGGGAGGGCTTCAAGGCCTACATCCGAGGGGTCTGTATCTCCAAGCACGCGGGAGTGCTCGGTGCCTTGCGCACGACACTAGCAAGGCTGGAGAGCGAGATTGCGGACTTAGACAGGGAGGCCAGGGCCGGTTCGTCTGCCCCGCTACAAGATAAAAGACTGGCCCTGCTCCTGGAATATAGAGAGACGGCTGATCGAGAGATTCTCTATTTAGGCAAATATCACGTGGCTAGACGTTATGGAGAGGGCGACCGACCGGGCCGCACTCTAGCTCAGGTATTACGGCCCCCATATAATAAAGCTTTCATCACTAAGATTCGTAACTCGGACGGGGTTATGCTCACGTCCTCCACGGACATCGTGGAAGAATTCCGGTCCTACTATACCGCGCTGTACACTTCCAGGGCGGATGTGGACCCCGCTGCGCGGGAGGCATATTTGGACGAGATAGCCCTAGTCTATTTAGAAAAAGACATGCAGGACTTCCTGGCTGAGCCGATCACAGTGACTGAGGTGCGCGGTGCGATTAAAGAGCTTCGGGGGTCCTCTGCGCCCGGGCTGGATGGCTTTACCGGGGAATTTTATAAGACTTTTATGGATCAATTGGCCCCGAAATTGATTGAAGTATATGCCGAAGCCTTAGAGCAAGGGGCTTTGCCCCCACGTTAAGCGAGGCAGTTGTTATCCTCCTTCCCAAACCTGGAAAGGACCCCACTCTTTGCGGAGCGTATCGACCGCTTTCTCTATTGAACATTGACTATAAGATACTGGCCAAAATTATCGCACATAGGCTCTCACAGCTAATGGAGTACATTATTTCCCCAGCTCAGTCCGGCTTTGTTCCCCACCGATCGACCTCCCTGAATTTACGAACGCTGTTTGCGGCGCTACATAGGATCAGCCCTGAGGTATCAGCTGCGGCTATACTTTTGGACATGGAAAAAGCATTTGACACGCTGGAATGGCCTTTTTTTTAATCCATCATGCGCCGCATGGGCATGCCGGCCGGTTTTATAGGCACCACGAGCCTGCTGTATAGTCGCCCGAAGGCACGCTTACGTTTGAATGGCACGCTGTCGGAGGAGTTTTCGCTCACCCGGGGTGCGCGACAGGGCTGCCCCCTGTCCCCCCTTTTATTCATACTTTCTATGGATCCCTTAATACGGCATTTCCAAGAAAAGCAGCTGCATAGGGGGCTACAGTTTAGGACGGGCCCTCTGTTGGTGTCCTTATATGCGGACGATACTATTTTATACGTTAGGGAGCCGCGCCTGAACCTGGACCCGCTTGTCCGAGAGATCCTACGCTTTGGGCGGCACTCAGGCCTCGGTATTAATTGGCAGAAATCTATCATATTCCCTTTAACCGTCGGCACTACCCCTTGGCCCTGTGAATACCCTCTGGAATGGTGTACAGAGTCTGTGAGATATCTGGGAATTCAGATACACTTAAATCCGGCTCAGATTCTACAACTTAACTACGGTGCAGCCATTGTAAAGCTGGAGGCGCAGGTGGAAAGATGGTTGCGCCTGCCACTATCCATGGCGGGTAGAATAGCTGTGATAAAGATGATGGTCCTGCCCAAATTTTTATATTTTTTTTAATAATATCCCCATCCCACTCACGAAGAGCTTCTTCAGCACTCTGCGGTCCCACCTGCTTCGGTTGGTATGGGGCGGGAAACAGCCACGGGTCCGATGGACGACACTCACCCTTCCGTATGACAGGGGTGACTTCGGGGTGCCGGATTTTTATTTATACTATTTAGTGGCACAAGGTAGTTACGCCTATGCCTGGTATCACCCTGACGCCAGGATTCCATTTCTGAGACCAGAATCTGATTTGGTCCTCCCGACCGTTTGGCGAACGTGCTCCCCACAGGAGAGCCCAGAGATCCCATAGATATCCAGACGGTGTCAACCACCAGCTGGGCTTGGAGCAGACTCCAGCGTTATACTGGGGCTCCTGCGTTGTATGCGTCGGCTCTCCCGCTCCCCAATGTCCGCCTGCTCCCCCTCACGGGTGAGAGGCTTGTACAGCGTACGTTAACCAAATTCGACATTGTCAAGATGGGACACCTGTACCCGGGTGGCCATGTGTTTTCGCCCACGGAGGAGACGCGCTTCCAGGAGGCCACGTTCATGGACCGGTTTGTGCTGCGTCGCCTCTCCTCTGCCTTGCGGGCGGGGTTTACCTGCTACCCGTTGGAGCTGGTCTCGTTTGAGCCTCTGTCTCTAATTATAGAGAGCGACTGTGGAGTACATCTGGTATCTAAACTTTATAAGCTTTGTAGTGCGAAGATCCCCGTTGCAGACGAGAGGTTGCGGGCGGAATGGGAGACAGACCTGGGACAACCAATCACAGACGATCAATGGGCCGTATGCTGCGCTGCCACTGGTAATATATCCCTGAATAGTCGGCATAAGCTGCTACATTTAAAATTTTTACGTAGACTATACATGACACCGGCTAAGGTACATAAGATAGCCCCCACCAGGCCACACACTTGCCCGAAATGTGGTGCTCAGCAGGCGGACTTTGCCCACATGACCTGGACCTGCCCCCTCGTCAGTTCTTACTGGGCGGATGTGCATACCGCGCTGGGGTCCATGCTTGGCATGGAACTGACTCCCATACCGGAAATAGCACTCATGGGTTATACGGTCAATTTTCCTAAGAGGGTCCGACGACTGGCCTCCCTTGGGCTTCTGTTGGCAAAGAGAGAGATAGCATTGCGATGGGGTTCCAGAACTTCTCCTACATTACAGGGCTGGTTACACAGTATGGCGTATTGTAACATCAATAGCGAGATCTACGCCAGCACACAGACAGGCACGGCCCGCCCGATAGATATCTGGGGCCCATATAAGACATATGTTGATAACCTGCGTAGCGAAGCAGACACACAACTAAGTTCAGGCTTAGTGCCAGCTGGGATTGGGTGATCCTCCACTGCACCACATCATGCTGTGTTTCAGACAGCCCACACCACCGAGCTTGGCTCTCCTTTGTCCTCGCGGCGGTCGTATGCACCCCCATCCCTTGCTAATGCAGGAGTCAGCTGTGCTGACACTGGGCTACACACACCCAAGAGGTTGGGAGGATAGATATAAGCTACCTGTTACATATAGCTGATGTACACTGTCACCTTGATGTCGCCATGTACTTTCTGTGGTTTGTATTGACTGAGACTATGTTGATTCGCCAATCGCAATTGCCTGAATACACCATGATTACTTACATTGCACTGACTGTCTGTATTGTTATGGATAATCGATAAATAAAGTTTAAAAAAAAAAAAATGGGTTGGGTGGGATATCTGGGTTGAAAATATTGCCTCACTTGTCTTTAGTAAAATCCAATTTTTCTGCCTAGCTGGCTGAGGAAAATCTACATTCTATGTTAAGACCCAATATTAAGCAAGGTTAAAGCTTAACAACCAACCATCTTGCTGCACTTTACACCAGTGTAAAATAGAAATGCCTAAACATTGAATCACTAGACCAGTCAGCAGATTTTAAGATATCTTGAAAAGCACCTCTTTTCATGAAAGCTTTTAAAGCTGCTGCATCACATACTGAATGAGCTCCAAACAAGCTCACATCCACATGTGCTTTCATCATGAGCTCTTTAACCCATGTAGCTAAAATAGAAGATAAAACAGCTTTTTATGTTTTTTTAAAAGAAATAAGTTATTCTGTCACTCCTTGTGGTCTAACACAATGTCTAGTCTATTTTTCATAAACTTTGACACTTCACATTGCCATTAAAATGAGGATAGAAAATAGTTTAAGAATTTGTTTCTGTCCTTCTTGACAAATATATACACATTCTCTTTGGTGTTAATAAGCTACTTGACACACCCAGAGCTCGTAAATCAGACACATTCCGAAAGGAGTTCATTTCAATGTCAAGTCCTTTAACAATACATTTTCATTTGTTCTTGAACTCTCCATAAGACCCCACGCCGTAGATACATCCCAAATAGAATTATTTATAGAAACTGGATGGTTCAACTCTCCTTAACAATCTTCTTTTAAACATATCCTGACCAATACATATTCCATTCACCTGTGACCTGCAGCAATTGCTCATCTATGTACATCAATTGTTCTGTATGATAAACCATTTTCAAACAAATAGGATAGGTAACTAACCATTGACACTACATTAACTGATAATGGATCATAATCAATATCTGCACACCAGCCAAACTATTAGTGCCATGCTAATCTATATGCTTTCCTAATACCTGGTGCTCAGGATTCCTCAACATGTCTTGAAGCTTCTAGTGAAAGACCTGGCAATTCTACAACTCTCCTAAAAGTCTCCATGTCATCAAAATCGTTCTGTCCTGATCTCACTAGTTCATGAACCTCCCCGAATGGGCCTCTCAGAATCCCTTGAAACATAGGAAGTAGAAATGGAAAATCCACTGACAAGTCCAGCATAATTGGGTACCATGCCTGTGATCTCCGAAGAGGCGTCACTAACACCACTGCCTCATTCCATTTGTCAAGTCAAGTCAAAAAAGCTTTATTCGATATAAATATCATAAAAGCATCGAACATTTCATCAGTACCAATGATAAAAAGAATGCAATCTATTATTAGAATAAAACACTGCGGGAATTCCTAACAATCGAAATATAAGCTATTTACAGAATAAAATTGACTCGTTTAAAGATAAAATACTGAAGTAAAACAATGAATAAAAGAATAAAACCAGTATTTCATATCAGTTACAAAATATAGCAGGTTGGGATGACAATACCCTAATCATTAATGTCACTTAGCAGAACCCCATAAGTTCGGAGGCAAAATCAGGATATTCTTTGTAAAGTCTTGCATCTAATTTTCCATGCACAACCCAGAAACTTGGCGGTTCCGCACACATAGAGAAGTCTCGGATCAGATTTTAATATACGCAAGGCTACATTGTGGTCATAAGTGCCTAGTTGTTTGCAAATGGGCACAAGCCACCTAGACCTAGCTTTAGCATACCCTGGACAGGCGAACATAAGATGTGCAACACTCTCCTTAGGAGACCCACAGGAAGGGCATTCTTCGATAGTTTGGTGCGGAGGGCGCCACTTTGCGGTAAATTCGTGGACTGGAAGTGTGCCATATCTAAATTGAGTATATAGTGCCCTATCCCTTGGGGTCTGGATAACATCCATAAAAGGTTCAAAGCCTCTAGAGAGTTTAAACTGGAAGAATTCTTCCGTAAGTCTGCCCATATTTCCATTTGTGCACCATCATTGCTACCAGGGCAATCACAGCAAAAAATGGAAACGCATATGGATGGTGACCCCTCCAATCCTGAAAGAATGCATCTACTGCTGACAACTCCAGATCCAGACGCAAACTGAAAAACCTCACCTGTGCCTTCAACCTATTTGCAAAAAGATTCACATCCAATGGATCCCATGCTCCTTCCAACTCTAGAAATATTGACCTGTCTACTTTCCAATCACTTAAGCTGTTGAAATTCCTTGAAAACCAATCCACTACTTTGTAGTTCAACCCCCTGATGTGTTCCGCCTGAACAGAAACATTCCTCCTCAGACAATACTCCCAAAGTACCTTTACCGATCCACTGACAGTGGACCCCCATTTTGTTCACATACCTTACAGCTGAAACATTGTTGATCCTCAGTAATACAGAACATTTACTCTGTTCTCTGGGAAGTACCTTATCGCAAAAGAGCCCACTAGCAACTCCAAACAGTTTATATGCAACTTGCTCTCCTCCTCTGACAACATCCTCCGGTTGAAACAGAACCACAAGTTGCTCCCAAATCTTCTAAGCTCACATCTGACTCTTTACTTGCCTCTGGATTTTGTCCAAAAATTGCTCGGCAGTTCCAATCCTCCAAATTACTCAACCATCATTGCAGTTCTTCCTTTCCTTCTGTTGTTAGAAAACTCTTTTGTGAATATTTCAAACTATGTCATAAATGCAATGCTTTCAATCTCTGCAAAGCATGGTAATTCAAGGGACCAGGAAAAATAGCCTGATTCGTTCAAGAATGAAGATCCACAATAAGTGTTAACATTCTCAAAGAAATCTTGAGGGTGTGGCTTACCACATAAGATGGCTACCGGCCCAGAGATTGCCGGCCGTCCACCTGGGGAGACACTTTGCAACAATGGTGGAGGCAGCAGAGAGGCAGAGAATACTGATACACCTTTGGATGCGAGCGTCTTCTGGAGGGAGTCTGAGTGGCCGCGTGGATCCACTAGTTGGTGGAGTGCGACGACCAAAAAGAAGACTGGTGCGGCCTGGCAGAGGATCCTGGGTGTGGAGCCCATGATGCCCGTTCCCTGCCCCAGTGGACCAGTTGTGAGCCCTGAATGCCACTCCCCACTCCATTCCTGGAGATCGAGGACTAAGGAGGGGGCTTGAGGGGCAAGAGTCCGGGCTTGATCTGCACAATTGAGATTCAGGATGTTTGACTCAGGTCTAAGGGCCGAGGCCTTATGGTTTAGGATCAGCATGGACTATTGCAGTGGGTGAGGCCCTTCTCAATTCTCGGAAAACATTCATGTTTGGGGACCAAGGTTTCTGAGCCTTTCTTGCTACTGGGACGTGAGGCTGCGAGTGAGTGAAGCTGCCCACCACCGCCCTTCACTACAGTCACCAGGCGGGCAACGAACAATGCAGAAGTAGGGTTGCTGGATGACCACGCAACGGCAGAAGGGTATGATTACTGACGGGGCAGGGCAGTGCACGGAGCCCTCAGCCATGTGGAGGAGCCCTTAATTGAATCCACCAGAGCAGGTGCGCCTTACACGGAAGAATACGGGCAAGCGGGCACCTGCCTAGTCATGCCTTGGTTTCTACTGTGGGCACTTGAGGAACCCCTCCTGAGGTAGCTGCTGCTTGATGGAGGCTGGCTATGTAAGACATTCGCAATGGTAAATGAACAGTTGCTAGCAGAGCTGCTCATGCCGACCCCTCCGCTGAACTGTATAATGCTAGCGACGGCGGTAGGGTGACTGGCAGGCCCAGATTGTAGGTCGCCTGTCCAACACGGACCCTTCAAGATTTTCATAGGGGGACCCCCAAGCCTTGCCACAAATGACCTGGCTTATTCATTTGGTAGATTGGCTACAGAGACAACATGCCCACTTTGACATCAGTTACGAAGATGATGCAGGGGCCCGGGAGACTGGCATACTCTAGGTTGGTGTATTCTTGCACAATTCTGGGTGCAGAGACCCCACATCTCTGAATAGGATTCTCACAATGGCCAAAAACTCGGACCAGGTCCGCATGGCTTTGAGTCGAGATGCGCTCGAGGAGATAATGACTCTGGAGGGTTATTCTAGGAACTCTACTCTATCCTTCCACACCACAGGCTCCACAAGTGAGACCCCATACAAGCTGGATCTTATTCTTGCAGCAATAAGAGACACAGGATCTGCCCTAGAGCTGAAAATTGTTACTGTGGCTCTTGATTTGGAAGTACTGAGGGAGGACCAGTTTAAGTTAGGAGAAAAAGTACAGCATAATGAGCGGCATTGACGGAATGCACCCCAATTGCCAAGAAGCTTACGACTGAACTAGCTGAACTGACTGGTCAAGTACGCTTCCTGGAGGAACAAGCCAATGATGCGGAGGGAAGAGCTCAGAGGAACAATCAATGCATTACTGGTCTACCTGAGAGCAAGGAAGGGGATTACATTACTACCTTCTCTGAGGCCTGGCTACTGAGTGATATTGTCCTGGAGAGCTTACCAGGAATGTTTGTAGTGGAACGTGCCCACTGCTTTCTGGTCAGGTGTCCGCCGCCCTGGGTACCATCTTGACCGTTAGTTGCCAGGCTCTTGAATTTCCAGACCATTGCTACATACTGCAAAAAGTAAGAGAGAGGCTCCCAGGTGATGATATTGCGGTGCTACGGCGCAGAGCGTCTTTCCTAAGCGTAAAGAAAACTCAGAAATATGCCTTGCTCTTCCCTGAAAACTGCAACTGGTGGCAAATTAAGAAACGGATTTCTTTGAGGAGCCCAAAGCCGCATAGACATGGCTTGATCAACAACATCAGCTGGCGAGGTCATTGCAGTGGCTGGCCCCTTATGGGTCCATTTTGCCATGCGGCTGCCCCGGCCAGCACCGCCGGAGCCCACAGAGTCGAGTGACGAGTGCAGCTACTTCTTGTGATCAGGATCTGTGTGCTGAAGGGTGGCCATCCCTTCAGCGGCTGCCCTGCGAGATCCATCAGTCTCTCTCTAACAGGGGATCTGTGGCCACTACCTTAAACTCTGATTCAGAAATGGCCACCTGGGGAGATCTGCAGGTGATGGCCCAAACTTCGGGTGAGATAAACTAACTGCTCTCAAGGAATCGCCCCTTTCACATTTTGTACTGCTATTTCTTGTCCCCCTGCTGTTCAACCCAGAGTGAATGTACTCGAGGAAGGAAACTGGTCACTCTTAGTTTGCGATATACAGGGTTGCTCCTTGTTCTGCCTCTATATACTGCAACCTCATCTTTCATTGTATAAATCATGGGAGGGGGTGGGGGGAGGTGGCCGGAGGCATGGAAGCACCAAATGTTTCCCAATATTACTTTGCAGCGCAGCTCCAGTGGGTTGCATACTGCTTGGCTGGTCACTATCAATGGGAGACGGGCTCACACGTGCATAGTTACTTGAAAGACACCTCCATGGCCTCCTATTCCCTGAAGCTGTAAGTTGGGGCCCCCATTTTGTTCTGTTGCACACAGCCCTGGGTTGCTTAAAATGGGCATTGCCCCTATATCCTCAGGGAACTTCCGCTTAGAGCCAACATTCTCATGACTAGTGCACTGCGGGCCTGGGGAGGAGGCTGGAATTACCACACTTAGGGACCTATTCTCAGACTGAACTCTCCTGAGTCTCACGGAGCTACAAGACCAGTACAGTAAACATGGTGGATCCTTTCTGGCCTACGGCCCATTAGGCGGGTGCTAACCAAATACTGGGATATCAGAGATCTAGAACCTACCACGAACCCCCTCCTTCACATACTGCACACCACAGGGTACAGAAAACGTCTGGTCACCTGGTTATACAGGGCATTTCAGCAAGATGCCCTAGAGGCCTTTATACAGCTTAGACACAATTGGGTGGGATCATTGGGGCAGGTATTAAATGAATCAGATTGGTTGAAAGCCCTAGAATATCACTGTAATTAAATGCTACCTAATGGGCCTACAACACTCCCTGAGCCACCTACTAAAGAAGCACTTTAAAACAAGTCTTAGGCCTGCCACTGCAGCATATAGTGCAATTTTAAACTGCTAATTTAAACTGAAAAACCAAACCTTTTGCCAGGCCTAAACCTTCCTTTTTACGTCACAATTCTAAAACTACCACTTTTAGAAAACTGGCATTTTCTTGCCCTAACCATTTGGTGGTTGCTGCCAGTGTTCTGGGTCACATGACTGTGACTGGCTCTGCTGTTGGGGTTTGTGTATTCCTGCCAGACAGTGAGACAATGGGTACTGGGAATATGTATTATGGGGCAGGTATAAATAGTGGACCCTCAGAACACCTTTTCAGTACTCTCCTGGACATGTGGAAGACTTCAGAAAGCCTGCCTGGACCCCCAGAGGACTGCCCTGCTTCTAACAGAGGACTGCCTTGTTGCTTGAAGGCCTGTCTTGCTGCTTGGAGGAGAACTGGACCATCTCCATGAACCCAGGACCATCAGGAGTGACTCCAAGAGCTAGTTAGCTGGCCTCCTGTGTGACGTACAGGGATATAACAAGCTCCAGAAACCTTGAATCTTGCACCTGGCCACTGTTTGAGTGATGCCTGACCCCCCCCCCCTCCAAGTCCTAGATCTTTAGTACTGGTGTTAGAGGTTCTGCTTGTGCCCAGCCCTAAAACTAGGGACTTAAAATATCTTTCACCAAAATGTGTCTTGAGAACCAACAGAAGACAGGAACCTACCTGCCAGCCGATCCACCCAAGGTGCATCGCCCTTCGGCTGACTTCGTGGTAGCTTTCCTTATGTACTTCTCCACAGCAGTGAATCCTGTTCAGCAGGGCCTCTTGGCTAAGGTATACAGCCTTATGGAGCCCTCTTTGGCTACAGCCTGCAGCTTCGTTACGCTGCAGATTTTCAACTTCTAAAGAAGTGCCAAAGTCTGAAGGTAAAAATCTTCACAGCGACTCCATCTAGCAGCTCTCCGACGACGACGCCTCATGTATCCGACCCATGCTCCATCACGGTCAGACTCAACATTTGATTTTCCCCCGTCTCGCGTGACCAGATACCTGTGGTTGGTGCTTTGATCTTTTAGGTGCTATTTTGCATTAAAAACTTTAAAAAGTCATAACTCTAGTTCTACTGATAGGATTAAATACATTTTGGGGTCATCTTATTCATTAAAATGTACTCTACTTTTCTAAATTGGTTTATGATTTTCCTTGTGTGGTGGTTTCACTTTATTACTGTGCTGCAAACTTACTTACTTACTGACTCCTTTTATGCCAAGCTACCAGAGGGTCAAGCACTGGTTAATTTAGTGACTTTTGTGGTTCACTCTGACAAAGATTGTGGGTGTTGCTTGAGTAGGGTGCTCACCCCACTCAACCAATGACCCAATTTCTTACAAATCCCATCTAACATCACTCAAGCCACAGAGGAACAGATGTTTACACTGCACAACATTGCTACCGGGGTCAATATCCCGTCCTAAAAATAAAAAGTCACAATGAGATTTATTGATTTATCATTGCTCTTTACCAAAGGAGCAGTGGCAAGGAAATGGAAATATCCCATGCCTGGATCAATCACACACTGGAGGGAGAAGTTCTTATGTGGGTACAGGCAGAGAGAACAGTGTTCTGCATGGAGGAAAGGTGGGGCCTGAGAAAATGACCCCTAGTGACTTACTAGATTACGATCCTTCATGACTTCACTGAGAATGCCAAAGAGGATGCCTGACCGCCTTAGAATCCTAGTCCCATTGCTACTATATGCGGATTGTATTTCCGACCAGTTTGGCATCCTTTAGGACAAACTAATAATGGAAGTCCAGTCTACCGCACCCCATATATACACATCCCTAAACACAAGATAAGCCTAATATAACGACTCTGATGTCTGTGTTCTTCTCTTCACCGGGATAATAAATAAATCTGTCAGTTATGTGGTGAGATTCAAGGGGGTGAATGTGTGGGGGTTAAGTATGTTACCTTTTTTTATTGTTCAACTTTTGTCTAGACAATTCTACATCTTCGCCATGAAGGGTTCAACAATAAATAGCCTTTGAAGCAAGACATGGCACTTGCTGGAATGAACCTGGATACAGTACCATGATGCACGTCTCACTGATGCACTTTGAGACTAAACACCTATCTGGAAATGTTATGATTCTTATGATATCCTGCATTCTTGTTGTGCCCAAAATGGCAAACAAATGTATTTAAAAAAATGCAATCTGTTCTAAATGTAATGTTTTCCAAATCTTCTTCAATTTGTCTCTTGGGAATCTCAGCATTCCCTCAACTGTATTCAACATTTACCCTAACAACTGTGCCTTCTGACTTGGAATCAAATTTGACTATTTCTTACAAAACACACTCTCCAACAACCTCACAGCCAAATCCGTATGACACTTCTAAACTCTTGTGTCCTGTTCCATAATCAATATATATTGTCCAAATTTATTATTAACCCTAATCCTCTCTCTGAGATATGCCACGACTGGACGCAGAACTTTTGTGAAACACCAAGAGGCTGAAAATAGGCCGAATGGTAGACAAACAATCCACATCAAGCACATCTTTGAGTCCCACCAAAACTGCAAACTTTTGATGAGGTTCCCAAATTGGAATTGTAAGGTAAGCGTCCTCTAAATCCAATTGTGTCACCAGATCTCCTTTTTGCAAAATGTCTCTCAACAAATGCAACCTTTGCATCTTGATATTTTGGTACAACACCCAATTGTTCAAATGTTTTAAGTTTATCACAAGGCGCATACCTTTGGCCTTCTTTCGCACAAGGAAATATTGCTTATAAACCCCAGTTTCCTTTGGATCCTTTACTATAGCTTCTTTTGCTAAATCTTTCTTCAACCTCCTTGTTAACTAGATATAATTGCTCTTTGCTGATTTTTATTCCCTGGGTTACTGGTCTTGAACCAGTTCTGCTACAAAACCTATCCACCCTTTTTGCTAACGATGGTCTACGAAACTCCGATCTCCATCTTATCGTAACACCTTTAGATATTTGTTTGCGTAACCAAACTCAAAATTGAATATACGCAGCTATATGATCAGCTGGTGTCCACTCAGGTGGAACTGGGTGTTTCATCATCAAAGCATCAAACATGCTATATAACCCAAATGATCTGTTAATATCTCTGGGTCTCTTTCCTTCTCCCCATTGTTAGGCAATACCAAATGGCTCAGCACATCTTACTCCTGTATGCATGCGCACCTTACTGCTTGATTTCTTATATCTTTCTGGGCCTTTAATCTGCCCTTCTTATGTGCTCTTGGCACCATCAATGTCCTTGCGTTCACAGAAATCATGGTCTCTGTTGGGACTTAAAAGTCCCTTACATGCGATGGACATGCACCATGGCGCTGAGTGTCCCAACTGTAATGATGTCTGGATGCCTGAAACTGATTTTTGTTGTAATGGGTGAACACGGATCATGCATGTGTGCCATGAGGCATCCAAAGCGGTACACTAATAGTGATGCAAGGCTACTGCTTTTGGCAGGAATTAAGCAGCACAAACGCGGTAACGGCAGCATTCCGTGTAGTGATCAGTAAGAGTGAACAGGCCTTTTTACCTGTGTCACTGGAGTAAGATCTCAGTTTCACTTAACTATAGTTCTGCTGCTGCAAGCTTAACTTACCGTTGGCCTATGTTGGTTTGGTGTGTAACGCTGCGCAGTGTGCATGTGCTATACATCTGGTGGGTGTTTGTGTTCCTGTGAATGCTACAATACAGGGATGGTGCAGCGCTGTGCAGTACATTTATGGTTACGCATGTCCTGAGTGTATTTGAGCCTGTTTATAGTCGAATATATGAAACCTTTAGTGCTGTACAGTGCATGTGTGTTATATGCATGTGCTGGGTGTATGTGTGCCTGTGAATGGTACAATATATGGATGATTCTTGATTCCATTCCGGGAGACCCAGGGCTAACTGGAGGAACATAAAGAGGTAGAGACATTCCACCCAGACAGATTTGTGGATTGCTGCGTTCCTGTAAGCTGGATGAGACACACTGGTGGGAAGGACAGCCAGGCTATCTAATGTACTTCAAAGGGTGCTCTTTGATTCACCAAGAGGTCACTGGCAAGGGGCCCGGGCAGATCTCAGGAAGGAGATGGGGCTGATAAGAGTATCATAAAGAGTAGAGCTTAGGCCCTGGGTAACCTTTTGATACCCATATTACTGTGGCTGACACCCAGGTGTGAACCTCTATTCACTCCCATGGCCTGTACTGTGGGGCTATTAGATTTAGGGTCACTCCTGCTGTGACAGACTGCTTTCTGGAGGAAGAGTAGGGCAAAGGCGAGGAGAGGGCACCTCAAAGGGAAGCAGGCCCCCAACATAATCTTCAAAGACTCAGACTCTAATTCATATTTAGTGTCTGGAAATTAACTATAAGAAGGAGAGCTTGAGACCCCCCAAAACTGTCAACTGTCAAGTAGCCAGTCGGGCTGTGCGAGAAGGAGAAGCTCCACAAGACGTCTACCTGTGACCAGGACTAAGCGCCAAGCCTTGTCAGTCAAGTGCGGGGACATCATACTGGGAATCCAAGACACCTGTTCCTGGAGCCTTGAGCTCCAGTGCCTGCATGCTTCCCAAGACCAGTGTGCCTTATGAGGAAGGAGAGCACTGGAGGCAGCGAAGTCCAAAGGGGGATCCTGGTATTTAGATCCCTGTATCGAAGTGTGAGGAGACAGCTGCTGACCCAATCAGGTTGTTGGCCATATGCTGGGAAAAGTCGGCAACCGCCGTTTGCCAGGGGAGACCCACCGTGAAGTGAGCCGTGAACTTTGCTGAATGAACGGGTCGTTGCCTATATGCAGGTTTGACAACGGCGATACTGTATGCTAGGTGGGGCCGCCGTGAAATTGTTGTGTCAATTGGCCATAGCCCATGTGTGGGGTGAAGTCGGCAACCCCATATGGTCGGCAACCCCATATGCTATGTGGGGCCACCATGAAGATTTGAAGATTGCTGCCATGCTGATTGGGCCTTAACCCATGTGTGGAGCACAGTCACGACCCCGTATACCCGCCAGGAAAATTGCTGCTCTGAAGATCGATCCGTGGTCTGTGTACAGAATGAGGACTGTGACCCTCTATGCTGAGGGGGCCACCGGGACAAGGCAAGGGGAGATCATCATCGTGAGGAGGAGGCCGCCATGATGACATGAGCGGGCCCATGCCCCGACTGAGGACCAGCACCATGACTGTCAGCACACATAGACAATGGAAAACACAGAGTTTGGAATAGACCCCAGCAACATGTCCATAGATCAGGTGAAGGATTTATGCAGGGACAGATGATGGAGGAGTTTCCTGGTGTAGGGGCAGAGAAGTCTCCATTTATTTCATTGTGGACCAGTTTGAGACACTGGGGATGAGACACTAGGGATGAGGCAGTAGTTGACACTTGGGAGGAAACCATATTGGGAACCCAGGAAGAGAGCACAATGGAGTCCGGCTCTAGGATACCCTTAAGACCGATCTACCCCAGGCACACGCCGATTGTGTCCCCTAATGCATGTTCCTGAAATTCACCAACACACTCACCACCTTTAGTTTCTAGAATGCCCCAGGTGTGTACACCACCTCGACTTTCTAGGATACCACTGTCATCAACTCCAGGTGTAAATCCCTCGGTGGGTTGAATTCAGCAGAGACCCTGAGCTTGCAGCAGGCACTTCAGAAAGCTAAGGCTGAAGAAATGGAGAAGGCCAGAGACTTCGAGAGGGAGAAGCTAAGACTAGCTCACCGGGAACAACAGGAGAGGAGGCAGGAAAGACAGGAAGAATGAGACAGGGAAGAGAAACTGCAAGAGCGGGAAGAGAAACAGAGCGAAAGGGAGGTGAAACTAGAGAGTGGGAGGAGAAACAGAAGGAAAAGGAAAGAGAGCTGGAGAGGGAAAGGAGAGCCCTCTGTGAGAGAGAAACTTAGGATGGCAGTAATGACAACTCCAACTGGGATAAGAGAGTCTATATCCAGTTCAGGCAAGGTTGTGGCCAAGGTTCCCAGAGATCTTGCGCATATGAATGTGGAAGGTCAGGACATCTTTGAATGGTCTGTGAGCTTTGAGGTCACTTGTAATTCGCAGGCTTTAAATGAGGTGTCATGAGCAGCTGTCTTAATGGGCGCGTGCATTTGAAGGGACAGCCGAAATTGGAAGTGTGCCTGTGGCAGACCAGATGGTCTATGAGCAAATGAAGGAGGCTCTGATTAAATAGTCTGGGCTGAAGCCAGCTCAGTTCCTTCAGAGATTCAGAGACTGCACAAGAGATGATGGTCTTCCGTTTGAGATTTGAATTCATGGTGTACTGCATGACTGGAATGAGTGGGTGAGAGGAATAGAAGCCAAGGACTTGCAGTCCCTTAACCAGATGATGGTGACAGAGTGACTCAAAGAGGAGTGCTCTACCCCACTTAGGCAATACCTGTTTGATTTGACATGGTTCTAAGACAAAGGGGGAGAGGATCTCTACACAGACTTGTTCCAAACCAGAGGGTAAGGGCCAGGGTAACCCATGGGACACCAGAAGGGCCCAAGCAAACTGGTAATGGTAATGGTGTGTCTGGGAAGGAGCAACAAGAGAAGTGAAGACAGGGAGTTCCTCCAAATCCAAAGTGGTGACTTGCTACATGTGCCGCCAGGTGGGACACTTCAAAAGGGATTGTCAGGCAAAAGACCCTGACCCAGCAGCATTCGTGATAGCTAGCATGATACATGTGGGTGAAGGAACCCAAAAGGGTCTGGTTGCACTCATTATAGTAGCTATGATGATATGGGAGAGGGACTTGGATGCTCATAAGCACATTCATCCTAATACAATGAGGTTTGTGTAGGAAGTTAGTATCAATGGGAGGAAAGTGCCTGATCTGAGGGATACTGGAACCTTCTGCACTATGGTTTAGAGGAATTAGCTTACGCCTGAGGAGATACTGCCTAGTACCAAGGATACAGGTTTGGTAGCCAGTGGAGCGGACATGGAGTATTCGCTTGCAAGGGTTGAGATTGAGCTCAATGGCAAGGCATGCATGGTTGTCGGGGGTAAAGGAAAAGTAAGGTGCTGCATGTCTCTTGGGCAATGACTTGATTGCCCCTGGCTTGGTGCCAGGAACGGATGCCTTTCTGGCTTGGACAACGTCAGCTGTGTTGACCAGAGTACAGGCTACACATCAGTCTCAGAGTGGGACTGGAATCATTCCTGATTTGCAGGGACAAGGTAGTTTGCAGGAAAGGGCAGACTCCAGGAAGGCAATGGCAGTGGAGATCATCACTTCTGCTCCACAGGGAGGGGAGGATGAGGCTCCTGAAGCGGACCAGGTGGTGGAGTCTGGATCATTTCCAGAGCTGCAGGGTTTGCTAGTTGCTGGAGGGCCTAGCCGTGAAGATTTCCGCCAGGCACAGGACAAGTGCCTGTCAGAACACCTTTCATAGGGCCACGGGGCAAGCAGGGGTTACTGTGTCCAACTGTCGGGCTGAGGTCTTTTAATCCTGATATCCTGGGGCCCGTCCTACAATGTATTCTAAATAACTGGGCCAAGTACCCCTTCAGGACTTGACTCTTAGTAATAGCATGGTCCGAGCTGTCCATCATGTCCGAGCAGTGCAAGGCTCAAGGCTCCCTCGGTTGGGGAGGTACTTACACTGAGTGAACACAGGCTCACAACTCAAAATACGCATAGCAGGGGGGGACGTGGCCAACATGGCGGACGCACCTTAGCTGGCTCCTGTAGCCCCGCAAACGGGGCTACGGGAACCAGTAGCTGCCGGTAAGCGGCAACTTTAAACCCTGACCGGCCAAAGTCGAAACTGCCCAAGGCCCTGGGACACATATCGGCTCTCTCTTGCAGCAATCGCGTTCAAGAGATAGCAGAAACGCTGGGTTGTGAAATCGGAGGTGGCGCGCCCTGCCATATGTGCGGCCCCGAAGTACGTAGCTGGGGGCCGGGCGTTGCCGATGCCTCAGCCCGCGAGTGAGCCGGCGCATCGGAACCTTGCGGAGTCTGGGGCCGGTCGAGGCTCCGGATCCTGCAGCCTTGCAGCAGTTGAGAAGCAGACACCCAGATAAGCTCCCTACCCGGATGACGCTCGCCAGAGCAGGCTGGAGCGTTCGGCTGGAGTTCCGGGGGAATGCGGCCCGGACCGAGAGTCGGGACTGCGCCCGACCATCCGGCGGCGTGAAAGGAATTGGAGAGGGTAATCGGCCCTTCTACGCATAACATAAAATGCATACAGGGGATTAGCAAGTTGGAGGCCCGACGATGGACTGAAATCAGGTGAGGCGCAGAGAACCTCTGCTCGCCCGGTGTCAGCACCTGCGAAGCCGCAGATGAGGCCAGACTGTGGGATGCACTAGCAAGCGGGCGGCATATATAGGACCGCTAGCTACTCCAAGGAGATTCACTCTATATGTGGCTGTCCAGCACAGTGACGCTGAAGAAGTGATACGTGTAATCAAATGGCAGACGCCACAGGGCCAGTCAGTAAACTAAATTAGCCGTCAGGTCTATTATGACCAAGGGACAATTACTCCTCTATGCGAACCCGTAACTCCTCAATACGACCTCCCTGAGGCCTTGCAACAGAACAGGAAGAGATTAAGGGGAGCACCCATTAGAGGAGGTGGTGGTACCTCATCTGCGGAGGCGGCCAGGCCAGGTCCCGGTGCGACTTGTGGATAGGGGTGACCCCCTTTGTGCAGGACCCCCAAAACGCAAGCCTTGAGATCCCTGTACGCACATGAAGACATAAGATCCAGCGCTTCATCACAGAATTAATAGCCGCACCCCAGTCCTCACGCACTACACAGCCAGCATGTCTAAGGGCCAGTCAGCCGGCCCGCAATAAAACAGTTCTACCACCTCCAATGATTCCTCCACTACTGCACCAGAGGCCGCCACGATAACCCAATCGCGAGACATGCTAGACGCCAAAATTGGCGTGGTTGGAGATGGTCATGCTATTGAGCCAGGACCTACGCAATGATGTGGAACGAGTAACACAGGCCGAAACCAGGATATCGGGGCAGAAGACGCCATCACCATACTGAAAGGGAAAGTAGCTACCCTCGAAATGCTCACACGGGGACTAGCCACACGGGTGGAGGATGCAGAAGGGAGGGCCGGCCGCAATAGTTTGCGCTTCGTGGGATTTCCAGAGGGATGTGAGGGCTCCTACATGTGTTTGTTTCTGGATGAGTGGCTCAAATCCTTGATCCCAGAGGGAAATTTGTCTCCCTGCTTTATACTAGAGCGAGCCCACGAGCCCTCACCGCCAAGCCCCTTCCAGGTGCCAGTCCTCGACCAGTAATTGCATGGATCATAAACTATCACGACAGGGACACCATCCTGAGACAAGCCCGGGCGCAAAAGTCCCTCACCTTTGCATCTCAACCAATAATGATCTTTCCCGATTACACCAAACTGGTATAGCAGCAGAGACAATCATTCACAGCCGCGAAATCATGTCTTCGGGATTTGCAAATTCCATATATGCTGCTCTTTCTGGCCCATCTCCGAGTCAGCTATAAGAATAGCACCCTGTTCTTCGCTACCCCTGAGGAGGTCTTCCAATGGGCGGAGAAACGCTGTCCGGTCAAGCCTCATACACTGCCACCCCGGGACTCGGATTCTTCCTCCGGGGATCCCACGCCTCCATCAGGATAATAACAAAAAAGACAAACGAAGGCACAGATCGAGGTTATCCTGGCGCTCCCGCTCTCGGGGCGACAAGCAAGCTGAGAAATTAGACAATTGACTCATGAACCTCAATATGTTGACACCCCAGATCATATGGTTATTAAGGGCAGGAAACTTTGAACAATGATTCCGCTCACCGACACCATTAAGGGCTACCCCACCTGAACTGGTCATCTCAGATGCCAGAGACCCTCGTTAGGGATGGGATCTTCCGGGAACCATTGGACTGTTTCAGCCTTTGCCCCCTGTTGGGGTGGGATCTGTCTACACTCCGCGACAGATACTTCATTGTTCTTTGAGGTATTGGGTAGGGATGGGGTGGGAGTTACAGTTTTCAATATTGTTAGACCTAGAGGTTCGAAAATGCCCACAATGAACTATCTTTTCTTGGTATTCGTATCACACACTCCGTAATCTGTCTTGCTGCGTACCATGACAACACATCCAAACAAAACAGATCCAATAGGGGAAATTAAGGTGGTTACCTGGAACGTTAGAGGCCTTCTCGATAAGATCAAATGGCGGGCTGTCCTTGGGCATGTGAAACGCTTAGGGGTGGACATCTTGCTATTACAAGAAACACACTTGATAGGGACCAAAGCCCCATGCCTGGTCCGCTTTGGCTTTATGCATGTCTTTCACTCCAGCTTCACAAGGAGCTCCAGGGGAGTGGCTATTTTAATCCACCGTAGACTATCATTTACACATACTCGCACATGGGCCGATACGTTGGGCAGATACCTATTCATTCAAGGCCCGATCAGTGGGGAGTCTATAGTGCTGGGTAGTGTGTATGCTCCCCCGCCCCTCAGCCATACATTTATCAAACGCATTATTGATATTTGGGGATCCCTACCCGACGCCCTAGCACTGATTGGGGGAGACTGGAATTATGTCCTTCACCCTGACCACGATATGTGCCGTCCCACAGCTACACAACACACACAAAGAGAGTCACGCCTAGGGCCAATGGTGGAGGCGCTGGGATGGTCTGACACGTGGAGGATGCTCATCCAGCAGATACGGGCTTTACGTATTTCTCGACTGTCCATGGGTCATTCTCTAGATTGGATCACATTTTTAACACCAGGGTACACACGCATCGACTGGACAAGTCCGATATCCTACCTAGAGGCCTATCAGATCACTCCCCCGTTCAGCTGCAGTTAGAGATAGGTCCCAGACGGACACAGTTTCATTGGCGGCTATCGCCATGGCACCTACACAAACCGAGTTATAAAACCAACCTACATTAGGCCCTGATAGAATACTTCTCATTAAATAAGGGGATTGTAGGATTCGCCACCACATTGTGGGAAGCCATTAAACCAACCATCAGAGGATTTTACATCTGTCATTGCACCGCGGCCAAATGTCAGAAAAAGCAGACCTTAATACAACTTAAAGCCCAGATCATACAAACTGAGTTGTTAGCACAAGAGCGAGACGGAAGTAGCGCATGCAGACAATTAGGAAAACTGCAGAGAAGATATCAAAGCATCCAGCTAGATGAGGCCAAACACATGGCAGGCTACACAAAGCAGGATTTATCAATGGGGGGATAAATCAGGGAAACTCTTACATAGACTATGCCAATACTCTCTAAAACCGGTACAACTACCTATTATCATATCACACATGGGCGAGCTGATTACCAATCCTACACATGCTGCCAGAACCATTCCTGAATTTTATCAGGCATGCTACACTAAACGCGAGGTCCTATCAGAATCTCAGATTGAACACTTCTTTCGAGACATACCACCCAGGGCACTAACCGCCGATGCACGTGACTCCTTAGAAACTCCCATCTCACTAGAGGAATTAACTTCAGCTGCCTCAGAAATAGCATCGGGTAAATCACCGGGACCCAACGGATTCCCTAGTGAATTCTTCAAAATGTATGCAACGATACTGGGACCGCGATACCTTGCAACTCTTAATGAAGCCCCCGAGAACAAATGCTTGCCTTCTGACTGGAGACATGCAGAAATAGTGGTCTTTCTGAAACCGGGATGCCCACCCAAATTATGTACATCCTACTGGCCAATATCTCTCCTCAATATTGAAGCCAAGATACTCGCCAAGATATTGGCAAAAAGACTTATCCCACACCTTCAAGTCCTGATTCATCCAGATCAGGCTGGCTTCATGCCACAATGAGCGACCCGGCACAACATACGTAGAGTACATAACGCGATAGCCGCCATTGATAAATTAGACAGGCCAGCAGCCCTACTATTAGTAGTACGGATAAAGCATTCGACTCGGTCAGCTGGAGCTACATGTTCATATTACTGCACCCGTTTCAACTGCTGCTTCTGCTCCTTGCTGGGGGCCGGGGGCTAGGAGCCCAGGACTTCTCGCACCAGCACTCCCTGCGGCTTGCCTGCCGCCGACGTCATCAATAGCGCCAGGAGGCGCTTTAAAAACCGCTGAGTGCTCCCGCTGCGCAGGACGCGCGCGGGCGCGCCCGGGCCAAGGGCAGGCCCGTCTGCGCCAGACAGAGCCAGGGCAGGGTCACCCCCCTTGGTTTCATCGCGGCAGCAATTTGAGAACTGTAAGTACTGCACGATACGAACTCTGGGCCTAACCTGGAATATTCTTGGCTCCCTTTTTTTCTTTTACCCTCCATCGAGTGGCCTCCACAATGGGCAAAAGGAAAGCATCTGATAAAAGCCTGGGCCCGAGTCGTATAAGGAAAATTCCGCGACATGCTGCAGAAAACTGCACTTTAACTGAAATTGACGAGCTAATAGAGGAGGTTGAGGTTCTTCTAGCCCCCCAACCAAGACCACCAGGCTCAAAGAGCAAGAGGAAGGAAAAATGTCCTGCAGGGAATCGACCCACAAACCCCAAAAGTATTGCCACTTATTTTGGGATCCATCCAGCTCCAATCCCAGTTGCTACCTCCACTAGCCAAAGTTCATCCATTGTACACCAACAACAATCCACCTTCTGCACGGCAGACCTTCCGAATAATAGTGAAGATCGCTTCGTTATTAATGTCAATGGTACTAATAAATTCTTGCCTCTGGGTAACCATGAGATCGTAGGCAACGACTGCACACACCAACCTAGTGAGGAGGTCGAAACAGGGGCATGCCCCCCCTCGACAACCTTGGGTTTGGTGGATAAATTGAACATCATCAGGGAGGAAGTTAAATCCCTAAAGGCGATTATCGAAAGGATGGCCAATTTAATAGCCGAAAAATTGGATCCATTCATTCACACTGTATTGGCTTGGGGACCAACAACCTCAACAACCCCACAAGGGAATAATGACACCAAAAGAACCGAACAAAACGAGCCACACAAGAGGCCTACAAACGGGACAGACAATCGGCATGCTGAGCACCACACAAACTTTTTCACCCATAACCAAAGGCAAAGCAGAAACTACGCCTCGAGTGATTACAATTTACCCAAACGTGACTATGCTCCACCAAGGGATATGACACCGCTTATTAAATCTGTTATGTCACAAAATGCAGATTTGAGTTACAAATCTTACACCTCTCCCATAAAGAAAAACTATAGAGGTGATATCAACAGGGGAACTCATAATACCCAACGCTTTGATTTATATATGATTAATGTCCCAAAGCCTGAGAGACCCTATACCAAAACACACAAGGCCTTAGTGAACAAAGTGATCCACTGGATTCACCACACAAGGGGTTGTAGATCAATCATAAGGGAGGACATAACAAACGTTAGAAGGTTCTCCGTAGGAAATCCTGAGAGGGACCATATAGGTGTGGCCTTTAGGGATGTGGCCCTAGCAGAGGGCCTAATTGCACTAGAACTGCGCTTCAGACCAGATACAGAGTTACAAATAAACTTAAAAATGAAACCTCCCTGCCATGCACCAGATTTATCCGTCAAAAGCCACCGAAATTGGCCGCCAAGTACACTGAAGCCCAATCCTAGCAAATCTGTTAGCCTCTCAAACACCTCAGACATCGATTGACTTATTGCCGACCCCCCTGAACAGTGCTCTACAACTGAATTACCTTATTCATTAGTGGTCGAAGGGCCCCTACTTTATGCAGCGGTAGACACTGATGGGACAACAGTAACCGTGGGCAATGAACTCCACTCCGCTAGCTGAGATTGCAGAGATTTGTTAACTACGCATTACATTGAAAACACACAATTCATGCAATAATTGCGACTCCATCACATAGCGGAGTTTGCTACTGCACCCATAACCCTTTGATAAAAGAACTTTACCTTTACATGCTAAAAATCATATAACCAGTTCACAAAAGTGATCTTTGAAAAATACCAGGCGATGAGAGAGGTGATGATTTTGGGGTCACCCCTAACCTAGGGGGAGGGCAAGCAGATGCCTTGAACACAAAGAGCATATCATGCTGAACGATTCGGTGGTGGTTCCATCCTCCTAGGACCACCCCAAGCAAAGTTATGGGCAAAAATACAATGCCAACCAAAGGCCCAGCAAAGCATTATGGGGCGAGATTCTAGAGTGCAGTGAATATTATAGTATTAGCTCTCAGCTGAGCCGGAGAGCCTGCCCCTTGAGGAATGTTTTGCTATTGGATACTATAATATTCACTGCACTCTAGAATATCGTCCCATAATGCTTTGCAGGGCCTTTGGTTGGGATTGTATTTTTGCCCATAACTGTGCTTGGGGTGGTCCTAGGAGGATGAGACCACCACCGAATCGTTCAGCATGATGTGCTCTTTGTGTTCAAGGCATCTGCTTGGTTCTCTCCCTAGGTTAGCGAGGACCCCAAAATCATCACCTCTCTCACTGCTTGCTATATTTTCATTTTCACTTTCGTGAGATGACTATATGCATTTTAGCATGTAAAGATAGAATTATTTATTGTTTAACTAAAGGTACTGCTTGTTATATTTTCATTTTCATTTTTCTGAGATGACTTTATGTATTTTAGCATGTAAAGATAGTTATTTGTTGTTTTACTAAAGGTATGTGAGATTTCTATTTTAATAATACGCATTACATTGAAAACACAAGATTTCTGTTATATTAATATGCATAACACGGAATTCATGCAAAAACTCTGGAGTAAGCTACTGCACCCACAATCCTTTGATAAAACAACTTTACCTTTACATGCTAAATAGCATATAACCAATTCACAAAAGTGAGCTTTTAAAAATATCAGGCAATGAGAGAGGTGATGATTTTGGGGTCCCCCCTAACTTAGGGGGAGGACCAAGCAGATGCCTTGAACACAAAGAGCATATCATGCTCAACGATTGTGGTGGTCCCATCCTCCTAGGACCACCCCAAGCAAAGTTATGGGCAAAAATACAATGCCAACCAAAGGCCCAGCAAAGCATTATGGGACGAGATTCTAGAGTGCAGTGAATATTATAGTATTAGCTCTCAGCTGAGCCGGAGAGCCTGCCCCTTGAGAAATGTTTTGATATTGGATACTATAATATTCACTGCACTCTAGAATCTTGTCCCATAATGCTTTGCGGGGCCTTTGGTTGGGATTGTATTTTTGCCCATAACTGTGCTTGGGGTGGTCCTAGGAGGATGGGACCACCACCGAATCGTTCAGCATGATGTGCTCGTTGTGTTCAAGACATCTGCTTGGTTCTCTCCCTAGGTTAGGGAGGACACCAAAATCATCACCTCTTTCACTGCTTGCTGTATTTTCACTTTTGTGAGATGACTATATGCATTTTTGCATGTAAAGATAGTTAATTGTTCATTTATCAAGGATTTGTGAGGTTTATGTTTTTTTAATTGGGATGAGAGAAAACGGAGTTGCGGAGTTTTTGTTCAATTCTGCAGAGTTCGGAGTAGTGGTACTCCGCCAACTACGCCCACCCTTAGACAACAGGGCATAGGGGACTAGCCACAGAAAATAAGAAAGGGGACCCCATAACATTGCAGGGAGAACCTACAAAGCCCGCTACGGGAGTCATAGGGTCGTCAGAGGGTGATTACTTAAAATTACTATCTTGGAATGTTGCGGGCATAAAGTCCAAACTCTCTGACCCAGAGTGGGGAACGTTTATTGACTCCCACCACATTGTTTTGCTCCAAGAAACCTGGGCGATCGAACACGTACATCGCCCAGGCTTCGTTGCTTTCAGCGAAAGAGCACTTCCATCGTCGGCAGGGCGACCCTCAGGTGGCCTTCTAATATGGCTAAGATTGGATTTGTTCCCAGTGGTCAAAATGCTCCCAACTGAATCTAAAGATATACTTGCCCTGCAAATTACTATCAATACCCGGTTAGGCTCTAGACACATAATTCTAGTGAACATATACATTAGGTCAGTACCCCTAAATTTGCAATCTTCGATAGTAAGCAGGCTACATGACCTCTTGGGACAGCTCACCCAAAAACCTTAAAAATTGTAGCGGGTGACACAAACACCTGCATTCCTATATCTGCAGGGTGTAGATCGCAGGAAATATCACCTCCCCGTGAAAATAAGATATCAACAAAAATATCAAAGGTGGGTACCCAAATTATTGACCTCATCATTGATCATGGCCTAAGAATAGCAAATGGCAATACCAAATCTGACTGTCCCCCTTGCTTCACTTTCAATAGAGGCTTTAGCAAATCAAGGATTGACCACATATTAGTGGACAACGATCTCAGGCCAGATTTGTACGATATGCAAGTTATCCCCAGACCAGACAGCGACCATCAGGCATTAAGTGCATCCTTTTTTATGACCAGATTTAGAGATATACAGCAGGAGGAAGTCGTACCCACCGCATTAATTACAACATCAAATAATTTGAGAAATATTAAGTGGGCAGAAATGGTGGAAGACAAAAAAATGATGCCACTCATTTATAATCTGTTTGTGTCTAAACTTTCCCAGATCGACTTAAATAATATCCTTAACACTCAGTTTATCCCCCTACACTGCCAACTCATGGACACTCTGAGACCATGCTTCATGAGGGAACAGATGAGAGGAGCGCCTAAAAAGAAAACACCAACTTGGTACAACAAGGCCTGCTGGGTAGGAAAGTTCCAACTGCTGTGTGCAATTAAAAAGGGCTCAAGGCCTGAAATTATAAAGAACAGGCATGAGTATAAAAACCTTTTAGTTAAAACCAAAAGAGAATGGGATGAGGCCCAATGGTCATCGCTTGCCGAAGCCTTAGAGAAGGGTGACCAAAAAACTAAAAAACTTCTGGAAATTAATAGCAGTGAACTCCCTTAAAACCAATCCCTTAGATCCTGCGATCATGCCCGACACCTGGGTTACCCATTTTAGTGTCCTTTATGATTGTCTGCAGCTAAATAACGCCCCAGAGAGCACCCCCTTAGAAGAGGTCAGCGGCGCCCAATTACCTAATGTGACCACTTCATCTTCTATTTCAGTTGCACAATCTACCCTCACATTTACTTTATCTGAAACATATAAAGCAATAACACAAACGGAAAAGGGCAAGGCCCCAGGAATGGATGGCATTCCGGGAGACCTTTATCTTTATGAACCAGATATCTGGGCCCCCTATCTGAACGATCTATCAAATAGCATAATAAAAGACAATATGATCCCCCCGTCATGGCAAGGTGCGGTCATTATACTGATCTATAAAAAAAGGCGAGAGATCTATCGCCTCAAGCTATAGGCCGATAAGTCTACTTCACAACTCGCAGAAAATCTTCTGCAGACAGGTCCCATATAGACTAAACGAGTGGATGCTACAAAATAACATCCTGGAAGAGTCCCAAGCAGGCTTTAGATCGAAAGTCAGCACCCTGGACCAGGTACTTTGTTTCAAGGTGATAACCTGGAAATATATCACCTTGTTGCGTGACCATCTATACGTCGCTTATATTGATTTGAGAGCGGCGTTCGACCTGGTCCCAAGAAACATATTGTGGGAAGTGCTAGAAGGGTACAGTATCCCCCCAGACCTACTAAGGATACTTAGGCTCCTTCATGAAAACACATATGCAAGGGTGAGATGAAATACAACTGGGGTCATGACTGAGAAGAAAGAGATTCGCAAAGGGGTCAGACAGGGATGCGTCCTCGCCCCATCACTGTTTAGCCTATTTATTAATGGCGCAGTGAAGAGACTGAAGGCTTGCAAACATGATGCCCCTAGAGTGACGGGTATACCAACCCCAATACTAATGTTTGCAGACGACACCCTGCTAATCTCCCAAACCCCTATGGGCCTCCAATCCAAATTGAATGCTTTTGTCACTTTTTGTGGGGAAAGAGGGCTAGAATTAAATTTGTCCAAATCCAAAGTTATGACGATCAATCCCCACAAGAGGTGCAGAGGTATTCTGACTGTAGAGGGCCTTCCCCTAGAGGTAGTCCATCAATTCGACTATCTTGGGATAAGGCTAAGCGACACTGAAGCATGGGCCCCACAGTTGGAAAAAAGCAAAACCGCTCTGCATCAGAAAGCCTCCGCTATAGCTAGACGCTATAAGGTAGCTTCTGGAGGACCCGTCTCCCCGGTTATTGCCATATATAAAGCTACAGCTGTTGCGTCAGCACTATATGGAGCCGAGATCTGGGGATATGCTGATGCAGAATGACTAACTAAGTAGAAAACAGGTTCATAAAAACACTCTTTAAACTTCCCCAAAGCTCCCCTGCAACTACAGTACGGCTAGACCTGGCTCTCAACCCTATCCATCTAATAGCTGTCTTAAAACCTCTGCTATATTGGGTTAGACTATGGTCCACGCATGAATTGGCACCCTATAGAGAGTGTGTGAAAGACCTTCTGGCCCTCGATAGAAAAGTGAGAACACCGTGGCTGAAACATATACAAGAAACAACACTCAGAATAGGCATGAGTGACTTATGGTCAGCCCCTGACTCAATAGTAAAAAGAGATGCCTCAAGGGTCAAACAGTCTTATTGGGAGGCAGTCTTAGCCCAAACGTGGGAAGCGCACCAAACCAACACCCTCACAGGCCAGTTCCTGAACCACAAAAGCTCACCAGGGTTTGAACCATACATGAACAGGATGTATCCACACCAATTAAAATGTTTGTACGTCCAATAAAGGTGCGGGCTTCTGCCCCTGAGATCACACACTTTTAAATGGGCAAATGTAACCCCCCAGACCAACTTTTGCCCAAACTGCCCAAATACAGTGGAAACGGAATCCCATTTTATGTTATTCTGCCACCACTACAGGAAGGCCCGTAAAAAATGGTTGTTGGCCGCCTGTAATCTCATGGGTGTCAGACATTACTGGGAAGCGGAGAGACTTTTTAAGAGCGACACAAGAGAACTTTTAGCACTTGCGGTCTCCCAATACTTGCATATCGCTTGGATACTAAGGAGGAAGGTCATTCTTAATCCCAAAGTATGACAGAGAATTGATAAACACTAGCCTTGCTAGGATACCTTGTGCTTGTGTTGGTCTTGCTCTTATCCCTCTTCCATAGATTTACCCTTTCACATATTCAAATATAAGATTAAGAAATGATGCATATGTATATATCTTCCCGTCCCTTTTTATTATCTCTCTGCCTAGCCCCTTATGATTGCCGATTTGCACACTTCCTCTGCTGTAAATATATGAATTTTCCTGATTGGTGGTAATTGTACTCGTCTAATTGTATAATAGGTTGCTTTGCCAGACCTACATCTTACTTACACAGGTGATGTCCCTCTCTATTTATTGTTGTTACATTGACTTTTAACCCGCTTTTACAGTTTGACAATTGTACCATGATGTTTTTATGTTTTTAAATTGCGTAACCCTTCAATGTATTTAAGAGTACTCTTGCTGTATTAATTTGATGTGTTTTATGGGCTGTGCCCGAAATAAACGGTTTATAATAATACTGCGATATTTAAACATGAGGCCCCGATATATAGCATTGGTTAGATTATTATACACAGCCCTCACGGCCTCAATCCAGGTGGCAGGGGCTACATCGGCCCAATTCCCAATCCAGTGGGGAACTCAACAGGGATGCCCCCTCTCCCCCTTGCTTTTTGCCCTTGCCATAGAGCCTCTCGCAGCTTAGGTGAGAAGAGATGCACTCTATCGTGGCTTTGAGTGGACCCCGGAAATCTCCGATCGTATTGCATTGTACGCGGATGACATCCTATTTTTTCTAACCGACCCTCACCGATCAGGCCCCAGAATACTACAGATTATGCGCATCTTTGGCGAGATTTCAGATTTATATATGAATGCCTCCAAATCGTTAGTTTGCCCGATAAGAGGGTCAATGGGTAATGGCCGATGGGCGGAAGGACTTACAACGGTGACACATGGCTTCACATATCTGGAAGTCTACGTGTCTGACAGCCAAACCATTTCCTGGAAACGTAACCTAGAGGTAACAACTGAAAGGGTCAAAATGGAGGTGAAAAACTGGTCAGCACTCCCCCTGTCCGGAAGATCGGCCATTTTCAAGATGGTCTCCCTGCCTAGATTATTATATCAACTACAATCTCACCCTTATCCAATCCCCTTGTCCTGGTTCCGCCAAATCACCGCAACTCTGGGACACTTCCTTTGGGGGGGTAGCACTGCCAGAGTGGTCCTACGTACATGCATACAATCCACCTACTGAGGGGTTATCGCTGTCGCAGACCTACAATCCTACCACGCCGCTGCACACCTGAAGATACTGAATGAGTCGTGGTATGGGTCTAGAGATGATCCCGCATATAAACTCGAACAATGGATTATGGGAGAACCCTCCGCCCATTCATTCCTGTATAGCAGGACTGATCGTAAAGACCTTCCCCCTGCAACAAGGGTAGTCATCATGACCTGGCGACAGACCCTTCGTAGAATCGGCTGGTGGGGCCGCCTAACACAAGAAACCCCGCTGTGGTGTAACCGCCTGCGTCCGCAAATTGCGGACCTCCAGGGATTCTACAACTGGGATCGAATCGGAATCTAAGCCCTTGGAGATGTCATGAGCGGGACGGTCCTTAAATCCTTTGAGGACCTCCAGAAAGACTCTCCATGCCCCATACTCAATTTTACAAATTCCTACAACTACTACATGCCCTTCTCCCATACGTCAAAGATCTGACTAATCTACCAGAACTCAGCCCACTAGAAGGCAAACTTCTGATGGGGGATCTAGGGTAGCATAAAATATCCAAAATCTATCAAACTCTAGTTACTAATAGCCCCACGACCTTGGATTCCTTAAGAGCCACATGGGACATTGATGTAGGATCGATTGATGATGACGATTAGACAGAGGCACTTCAATCACCACGCGAAGCAGCAATCTCTACTCGACTCCGTCTCATCCAATTTAAATACTTACACAGGGTATATTATACCAGACACAGACTATGGACGGCGGGACTGATAGCGTCTCCGCTCTGCCTCCAGCGTCAATTGGAAGATGGCACCTTCATACACACGATTTGGTCCTGTCCAACCCTAGAGCAGTTCTGGCAATGTGTCTTAAATTGTCTGACAGAGGTATTGGCATGGGACTTGCAGAGATTCCCGAAACTAGCACTACTACTTAATATCAGAGTTATTGTAATAGGTTTTGAGTCAGACTGCACATGGGTGGGCGGGAACTAATGTTTGTATCGGATGTTTTCTACCAATGATGCGTCGCCTCATGTCGCTCAAGCTCTCCTGTACTGTATATCCAAAAGTCAATACAATTTGTTTACAAAAAAATAATATTCATAGCAGCAGCCATAAATTATTGTCCAGCCAAATACTTACTTTTATGAAAAAAGAAAAGTATTTTATTTTACAGCTACCAACACAAAGGTAAATACAAATTCACAAACTACCCAGTTCCCCTGAGGTCAGGGCTCTAGTGTTTCATAGGCAGTTCTCTGTGTCCTGCTCACTCCTCGCTCTAGCGATCGTGGTTATTCCCCACTCACTTTAGGCAACATACAGGTTAAGACCCATTAGTAATTCGAGTCTCTAGAGACCACATCGACTCTATGGTAAAGTCAAAAGTGTTCCAGCACCGAAGTGCTATTTAGCAAGCAATTTCCCCCATGGGAGACTTAGCCCAAATTCATTGTTACCCACATCTACAGGATCGGAGTGTCCGGAGTTCCTGAGAAGGCCCTCTCTGGAGACGCCGGAGTGGCTGGTTCAGGTGAGATCACTGCATGCAGCCCAGGCGGGATGCACTCGGCGATCCCCAAGTTCCTCACGCATACCTGTGCTCCCACAGCCACTGGAGGTTTTTTGCAGTTCCTCCTGGCAGGGTAAGTCTTTCAGTCTGTCACTCGATGGGAAGAAAGTGATGCAAAGTTCCTGACACCTTTGCTACACACGGGCACCGACTGTCACAGCAGAAGTCTGCACTGTGGCACTCCATAGCATATGAGGTTGCCAGCTCTTCACCGCGCTCGGGCTATGGCCCACCACAATCTGTAATCTGTCCATGGTGGCCCCACCTGGCATACGGGATTGCCCACTCCTCACAGCACACGGGCACAGCCATATGGGTAGTTCACTTTGTGGAGGACTCTCCTGGCATACAGGGTTGCCGACGCATCACTGCACACAGGCTCCTGCCCAATCGGCACAGCAGTATCAATGGCTCACTTCACAGCAGCTCTCCCCTGGCATCAGAGGGTTGCCGACTTTGTTCTGTACACTGGCAATGACCTGATTGGTGCAGCAGCCATTCCACACACCGCGCACAGGGAATTCACTCGACAGGGTTCCCCAGTGGACCCTTCCTCCAGAAAGCAGTCTGTCACAGGAGAAGCGATTCCAAATCTGATAGTTCTGTCCTTACTTGTTTGGTACTAAGTTTGCGGCACAAATAGATTATAAGCCACTGAAACGGTTGATGGCTATGAAGGGAGAGAATCCCAAGTTGTTGAGATGGTCTATTTCTTTGCAAGGGTTAGATTTTGTAGTGCAGCACAGAGCCGGATTGAGCTACAGGAATGCTGATGGACTTTCCCGTCGGTTTTTCAAACTGACCACTGAACCTCTCCAGGTTAGGAGTTGGCTCAGGGTGTCAAGATCTGGGAAAAGTCCCTCGCATGGTGATGTCCGTGCACCCCAACCCTGAGTGCCCCAACTGTAATAATGTCTGGATCCCTGATACTGTTTTTGGTCCAGCAAGGTCCAGTGGGGGATCCTGGCAATTAGGTCCCAGTAGCGATGTGTGAAGAGACAGCTGCTGCACCAATCTGGCTAACATCATCAGATCCCACGGAATCAACATAATCTCCTACAATGACAACACCCAGCTAATTTTTTCCCTATCACACGACACCGCCACCACCTAGACAAACTTCAAACAATGCATGACCAGCGTGGCCAATTGGATGGAAGAGAACTGCCTCAAGCTCAACACCGACAAAACTGAAGTACTGACCTTAGGGACTAAGAGCTCACCTTAGGACTCCACCTGGTGGCCTGCCGAACTCATACCCACACCCACCCGAACTGACCACGCTAGAAACCTAAGCCTTATCCTGGACACCAACCTCACCATGAAGTCCCAGGTCAATGCCGTCACCTCCGCATGCTACCCCAAATTTATAAATAACTCTCAATGGACACCAGACGTACCATCACGCAGTCCCTAATGACAAGCAGATTGGACTATGGCAATGCACTCTATGCTGGCATCCCAACTTATCTTCACAGAATTCAAACCATACAAAACGCCGCCGCCAGACTTGTCCTCAACCTCCCAAGCCGATCCCACACCATACCACTCCCCAGAGAGCTCCAGTAGCTCCCTATCCAAAAGTGCTGCCAGTTCAAACTTCTCACGCACACATTCATGTTACTACACAACACAGGACCAGCATACCTGAATCAACGGATTCACTTCCACCAGCCAACCAGACAACTTTGCTCAGCATCATTCTCACTCGCACACACACCCCACATCCGCAGAAGCAGAATGGGAGGTCGATCATTCTCCTACCAAGCCTTCAAATCCTGGAACAACCTTCCACAACACATCAGGGCCTCCAATTTACTTCTTGAATGCCGCATGAAGCTGAAGACCTGGCATTTCAATTAGTCTTCTTGCGGGACCATCAAGACTGTCTGTACTCAGGCACAGCCTCACCATACAACTACTCTCAACCACTCAGTGGCTGGATACCCTCACAGGTGAAAAGCAGTGTTCTATCCAGCTTACATTATATTACGTTACAAAGCACAAACAAGCACTGGTAACTGTAAAGTTGAGAAACTTTTGAAAAGTTTGAAAGAGTTGTGTTCGGCTACTCTGGCCAGAATGGGGCGACCAATTTGGCAGGGAGACGGTCGGGCGGTGGTGGTGGTGAGGGTGTGGGGGAGGGGGCAGCAGCAAGGAGTAATTGGACAGTCACCTGGTCACCAAGGCAGTCTCTTTTTTTCAAAACTCTTCATTAGAAATATTAAACACAAAAAGTTCAGCAGAGATAGCACTGGTACAACTTGTAATATCTGTATCTTTCTCCCCCCCACTCCAATCACCCCAATGAACAAGTCTCAGAGTCACACATCGTTAATTAGAATCTTGTGCATTTCCTTGTAGCCCATGGTCACAAATATTGCCCTTATGAGCCTTTACTTTCAGAAACCACATGCACTAATCTAGATCCCGTGTCTGGTGGCTAAGCGGAGCCCCAGGATTTAGCAATGTTCTTTTTGGCCACCACCAGACCCATCATCATCCACAGTCTAGTGGCCCTTGTTTATGTTTATGGGATTTATAAAGCGCATGGCTACCCAAGGGCTTCCTAGCGCTACCGAGAGGAGCAAACAGTTGGTGAGGACTCATGGGAACAACCAGGTTTTCATTTTTTTCCTGAAACACAGTTAATTTTTGACCAGTGTCAGTTCTGCGGTCATTGAGTTCCAGAGTTTTGGGACCTGGTGTGAGAAGGATCTTCCCCCCCATCTAGCTCTCTTTATCTTTGGGATGTTCATCAGGAAATCGGATGATGACCTGAGGGGCCTGTTAGGGACGTATGGGGAGACGAAGGATCGTATCATGGCCGGGCCTCTCCCCAGCAAGGCTTTGTGGCCGAGGCAGAGGGCCTTGAACTTAACCCTGGATTGAACAGGTAGCCAGTGCAGCTTTTTCAGAGAGGATCTCACTGATTTGTGTCTGGGGATCTTCAGGAGCATTCTGGCAGCAGCGTTTTGGACCACCTGCAGCCTGTCTGTCACATATTTAGGAGAGCCCAGGTACAGAGAGTTGCCATAGTCCAGCCGCGAAACCACCAGGGCCTGGACCACTGTCTTTCTAGCTTTTTCTGGGATTAGATCCATGATTTTACGGATCATCCGTAGCATACCGAAACAGGTTGCCGATAATTTTTTGGCTTGTGTTTCCATGGAGAGATTTTGGTCTAGCCACATCCCCAGATTTTTTATGTATGTTTTAGGAGTGGGGGTAGGACACCAACTCCTGGGCCAGCTAATCCCGCCCCGCGGACCAGGGCCATTGCCCAGGAACATCAACTCCGTTTTGTCGCCATTCAATTTTAGGCTACAGTTTGCCATCCATTTTCCTATTTTTTCTATGCACGGTACAAGTTGCAGATGGTTTGAGTTCAACTCTTTTGACACAGAGACCACAAGCTGAGTGTCATCAGCGTACGAGACAATTGACAGGCCAAATTCCTGTACAGTGTATGCTAGGGGACTCAGATAAATGTTGAACAGGGTCAGGCTTAGTGACGAACCCTGAGGTACTCCGTAGGGAGCCGTGAAGATATCTGAGAGGATGCCTGATTCCATGCACTGGAATGATCTATCCCTGAGGAAAGAGGCCACCCATTGATTGGCTTTGTCCTTAATCCCTATCTCTTTGAGCCTATGAATTAGGATCTTGTGGTCCACGGTATCAAAAGCCGTGCTTAGGCCCAAGAGTAAAATAGCTTTTGCTCTGCCTTGGTCGAGTATCATTTTTAGTTTCTCAGTGATCACTAGCAGGGCCGATTCAGGACTATGTTCCGGACGAAACCCCATCTGAGTCTGGTGCAGGATGTCATTTTCCACTCTTTGGGTACTAGGCCTATATCTAGGGATAGCGAAATAAGGTCGGCCATCTTGTGAAGTATAGGATCACCACCCTGAAGTAAGATGTGTGGGGGGCGGGATCGAGTGGAGACCCCGACTTGATGTTACTGAGGAGGAGACCTGTGCGATCTTTGCTCAACTTTGGGAAGGAGCCTAATGAAGGGGGTGGTGTTGGTCCCGGCAGTTCTGGACAGGGAAGTAAGTCCATCCCACCAGAGTTGTCCTGTTTCCCTTCAGTGTTGTCCCCGGGACAATTGTGTAGCGAGTTGTAAATGTTTTCCACTTTGTTTCTAAAAAAAGTGGCTAGTTTGTTACACCTCTCCTTTGAGGGTTGGTGTGTGCGTGAGCCCTGTTCAATAGTGGTGAGGGATTTCACAATTTTAAATAATTCTTTGGGGGAGTTGGAGGACCTATTGATCCTCTCCTCGTAGAATTCTGCCTGGGCCTTCTTAATGTCATCATGATATTGTCTGATGGCGTTTTTATATGATGACTTAAGGTCTGGGGCATATGTTTTTCTCCAGCTCCTTTCGAGTTTCTTACAGTGCTTTTTCTGAGCAGTTAACTGGGGGTTGAACCAGGCAGCTCTTTTAGGGTTCCGTTGCGCTGTCGGTCTAGGTTTACGAAAACATTTATCTACTGAACTGTTGATCCAGTCTGACCATCGTTTGTGTGCCTCGTGAAGGTCTTCTGAAGTAGGAGGGGTAGTGGACTCTAGATGATTGGTGCATGTTTCGGGTGCCAGCCTGGGCCGTTTTCGTCCTGGATCAATGTTCCCTCCTGCTGGTTTTTGTGTGAGTGGTTTCGCATATAGGAGAGGAATGTAGAAGTGATCCGACCAGGGAATTCGGATTGGTGTAAGCACCTGTAGTCTAGGGTCATTTGAAAAGACAGGGTCAAGAATATGCCCTTTTTCATGTGTGGCGGAGCCCACCAGCTGAGAAAGTTGCAGGGCCTCAAGGTCGGATAGAAGTCTATTGGAAGGTGGGTTGTTTATATCGTCCAAGTGGATATTAAAATCGCCCAAGGCTGTAAATGTGCTTTTCCCTATGATGAAACTGGCGAGGAGATCAGGTAGGGACTCTAGGAATGACGCGCATGGCCCTGGGGGCCTGTAGACAAGAGTGCCGGAGAGAGAGGATATGGGGGCGAGCGTTAATCTAAATTGTATGGCTTTGCAATTGGTTAGTTTAAGGGGGTTAATGGAGCAGCTGAATAGTAGTTTATAGATGATGGCCACACCCTCCTGTTTTTCCCACCCGGTCCAAACTGTGTATGCCATAACCCAGGGGGAGGGTCAGGATGATGTCATGCGTCGAGCTTTCTTTGAGCCATGTTTCTGTAATAAACAGAACATCGAGGGCTTCATCCTCTAATAGCAGGTTAATTTCGATTTTGTGGCCTGGGAGGGATCTGCAGTTAATGAGGCCCATTTTCCAGTGTACAGTGTTGCCACATGTGACCTGTTTGCGACCGGATTTGGGCAGATTCGTTTTTAGCGAGTAGTTACAATATTGGCAGTGAGTTCTGTTGCCCAGAGGCATTTCAACATCAAGGGAATGCATACAAAGTGGGGACATGGCAGGTCTAAGCTGCTGTAGTTGGCCCATAGTGTACCTTATTTTTCCTAAAAGGTCTGAGGGAAGTTGTGCAGGGTTCCTGGCCCCTGGTCCCGTTCGGGTGCAGACGGGCTTGCCTTTGGTGCGCCAGCGGTGCGCCCGCTGCCACCATAAGTAGGCGAGCCCCTTGCAGCTAAAGCGCTAACTCAGCCAGTCCGTGACTGTGGGGAGGAGCGATCCTCTCTATGGTCCGAAGGAGTGTAGCGCCCTCTCTATGGTAAGCGTAAGTTAAGAAAGACCCCGTGGGGAATGGGTTACAAAATTAAATTAAAATATTTGCTCATGTTGTAGCACCTAATAAAAGCGCTAGCGGTGGCGGCAAGGCTTTAAGAGCTGTTTACCTCTATTCCGATTTCATTACAAATTCAAATTCATTCAAACAGTCTGTTTTAAAATCAGTGCAAGTTTTAAAAACAGTGACAGTAAAACATTTAAACAGTGCAGTGCGGTATGGAGACGCTGTGGTACCTCTACAGAGAGTGCTAACACCAGAGTGCTCCTCTGTCTCTCCCCACATGTTTCCTTTATTTATTTAAAACATTTATAAAACGCACTGTGATCATACTAGTATCCTGGTGCTGGTAGAGAGAAGGAAGGGAAAAGGGAAAAAGCTGCAACTGAGATAACAGCAAGAGTGATAAGTGCTACAATATAAAGTGCTACAATATAAACAGAATTATTTTGGTAAGAGCCACGTTTTCAGGGCTTTTCTAAATTGCAGAAGATCTGTCAAGGATCTGATGGGAGCAGGAAGCTCTAACCATAAAAGCGTGTCTGCTGGGCCTGGTCTTCCTGAATTTTGGAATGCACACGAGGTTGGCAGGGCAGAGCGAAGGCACCTCTCTGGGAGTATCTTTTTAGTCTGTTTTGTAGGGGCACTGGTCCACTACCCTGGAGGGCTTTAAGAACAATACAAAGTGATTTAAAAGCTATACGCTGTCGCAGCAGAAGCCAGTGCAGATCTTTCAAGGTCACGGAGCAGATGACCTCCGGGGTCTGTTTAAGGCCAATTTGGCAGTAGAGAACTGGACTCAGTGCAATCTATTTAGAAGAAACTCTGGTGCACCTAACAGAAGGGCATTAGAATAATTTAACCAGTTCAAAATAACACAGCAAACAATAAGTGTTTTAGCGGTCGGAGGCAGGAGAATCTTCAGAAGACCTTGAAGTAGTGAAAAGCAGGTGCCAGCAACTTTATTCGCATGTGTTTCCATGGACATTTTATTATCAAACGTAATCCCTAGGTTACGGACAGATTCAGAAGAAGATAACTCTATAGCAGAAGGCACAGGCCAGAAGTTCAAAGGAATTGCAATCAGGACTTGCCCTCGCAGCAACACAAGAGCTTGTTTTTTTCCCAGATAAATTCAAGGGAATTAAGATTGAGCCAGCTCATGAAATCATTCATACAGTTATGAAAAGCAATGACAGATGCCGGTTGGCCATTGTATAAAGACAAAATTAATTGAGTGTCATCTTCGTAATTCGACTTTCTAAAATTATGAGATTTAAGGAGAGTGATCAAAGGTCTCAGTTAGATGTTGAACAGCACCAGACTCAAAGCTGAGCCTTGCAGAACTCCGGGATCCAAGTTCTTAAAGTTGGAGCAGTATGGAGAAAGAGCAATTGCCTGAGAGCATTCAGATAGATAGGAAAGCATCCAATTGTATGCAGTGCCACACACACCGATCGAAGCAAGTCGATCCAGGAGTGTATTTTGGTCCACTGTATCAAATGCGGCTGAAAGATCTAAGAGGACCAGAACAGCTGATTAGCCGCCATTAGTCCGCATTTTCAGTTCATCCAGAGCCATAAGCAAGGCAGATTCCGTGTCATGATTCGGCCTAAAGTCAAATTGCTCTCCTTAAAGGGGAAGATTGTCTTCCACAAATTGAGACAGTTTCCAGCTGACAAAACACTCCAGTATTTTTACTGGATATGGCAGGAGAGATATATGCCTGTATTACTGAGTACCACTGGGTCCAGGGAGGGCTTTTTTAGTATTGGAGTATCTATCTTCCAGGCTAGAGGAATACTGCCAGAATCGAGTGACTGATTGCAGAGTTGTTCAAGTGGTGGAAAAAGGTAATCCGCTAGCTCTATCCAGACCACATGGGGTAGAGGGTTGAGAGGAGAACCGGAGGAGGTAGACATTGCAATGGTATAGAAGAGATCCTCGTTTAACAGTTTAAACCATTCCAACCTGTTCCCATACTGAGGGGTATCCTTAATAATAGGAAAGGCGACCTCAGATCTGGGATCATTTGGTAGATGAGATACACTAATAGTCTGCAAGATCGTGCCGATCTTGTCCTCAAAGAAATCCGAATGTTTGTCACAGAACTCCTGTAAAGAAGTTACTGCCTGGCTCAGGCACTCCGGATTAGAGACATTATGCACAATGTCAAAAACCTTTTTAGCTTTATTAGGGGTGGCCAGGATAGCGTCAGTATAGTAATACGGTTTGGCCTTTCCAATCACTTGTTTGTATTCATGTATTGAGTTTTTTAAGGTATTTTTGTCTTCCTCTTTATAGGATCAGCGCCACCTCCTTTCTTACAGGATTGTTTAAGTAGTTTCAGAGATGTGTCATACCAGTGAGCAGAGTGTCTGCAGGAGGTTTTCCATCTCTTTAAGTGTATAACTGGCCCAAGAATTCCACAGTACTGTTCTCATAAGCATTATAATTTTCATCCACTGTGCTGTCAGTGTTACCTATATTTGGCAGGTCAAAACGCCTGCCATGTAATGGTTTGTTAAGTTTGTGTCAGGCTCTACCAATACACTGAGCTGCCGGCACAAGCGTGGAGGGCTGTAATCACCTCCAGGAAGATGGAAGGTAACAAGTACATGATCGGTCCAACATAGGGGAAGGGGGGTTCCCATGGTAGTTGGCCCCTCTGCAGCAAAGATCATGTCAAAGGTATGCCACCCTGATGTGTGGGGCCCTGAGCTAGTTGCTGCAGACTCAGAGCAATACAGGATCCTTGTAGTTCCTTAAATGCGGAGGAGAGATCCACCTCGGCCCACAAATTAAAATCTCCCAACACTAGAAATCTCGAGGGGGTGAAGGGCAGGTTGGTAATAATCTCAATCAGAGGTTGCAAATATGTACTTGAATGGCCAATATGTTTAATGAACAAGTTACTTACCTTCGGTAACAATGTATCTGTAAGAAACATTAGTAGTGATAGATTCCTTACCTTAGAATATCCCCAGGCGTCAGACTGGATCCGGAAAGTTTTCGTCAGCAATACCCCTGAGCGTCGGTAGGTGGCGTCGTGCGTCTCCGCGTCCGTCGTTGGCGTCGTGGTCGCCGAGATGAAGTCGCAGGCACTACTTAGACGCCACCCACGCGCGCTGACGTCAGTTCTGTACACAACTTTCCGCGCCAGGAACGCAGAGCCATGCAAGATACTGACCACTGGTGCATTGAAACTGGGGCCCTGAAAGGGATGACAACCCTAGAAATCAGTTAGCAGAACGGGGAGGATGGGTGGGGCGGTAAGGAATCTATCACTACTAATGTTTCTTACAGATATATCGTTACCGAAGGTAAGTAACTTGTTCATCTGAAAGAAAAACATAGTGATAGATTACTTACCTTAGAATAGATACCCCAGCAATACCAACCCCGGTGGTGGGTCTGCGAACCAAGATCACACCAGAAAGTCACGGAGAACGGAACGGCCAAAGAAGCCGTCTCTCCGGACTTCGCTGTCCAGGCAATAATGCTTGGTAAACGTGTGCAGCGAGGCCCACGTGGCTGCCTGACAGATGTCTTGCAGGGGGACACCACGTCCCAATGCAGTAGTGGCTGCAGTAGCTCTGGTGGAATGAGCACGCAGCCCCACCGGAGGTTGTTTTTTAGCCAAAGAGTAACAGGCTTTGATACATAAGACAACCCAGCGGGAGATAGTTCTCTTGTGTACCGCCCGACCTTTCTTGGTGCCAACGTAGCCAACAAAGAGCTGGTCATCCACTCGGAACTGCTGTGTGCGGTTGAGATAAAAGGAGAGCGCACGTTTTGGGTCCAGACGGTGGAGCCTCTCTTCCTCTCTGGAAGGATGCGGAGGCGGAAAGAAGGTGGGCAAGGTAATAGTCTGCCCAATGTGAAAGGCCGTAACCACTTTTGGCAAAAAGGAAGGACGGGGCCTGAGCACAACCTTGTCCGGATGGACTGATAGGAAAGGAGGCTTACAAGAAAGAGCCTGGAGCTCACTCACTCGCCTAGCGGAGGTGATGGCCACCAGGAAAGCAGTCTTCAAGGTCAAGAGACGAAGAGGACAGTTATGAAGTGGCTCAAAGGGAGCACACATCAAGTATGTAAGAACCAAATTCAAGTCCCACTGAGGCATCACGAAAGGAATAGGAGGAAAAAGGTGTGTAATGCCTTTAAGAAATCTATTTACAACAGGGGACTTGAAAAGAGAGGGCTGATCAGGGAGCCTGAGAAAGGCCGAAATAGCAGAAAGGTAGCCCTTGATAATGCCCAGAGCAGAGCCCTGCTGGGCCAAAGAAAGAAGGAACAGTAGAACCTCAGAAAGAGGGGCAGAAAGGGAATCCACAGCCTTTGCTGTGCACCATGCCACAAACTTGTTCCACCTGCAGGCGTATACCACTTTAGTAGAGGGACGCCTGGCTGCCAGAATGACATCACAAACTTCAGGAGCAAGTCGAAAGGAATCAACTGCCGCCGCTCAATATCCACGCAAAGAGGTGGAGGCTGGACAGGTTCGGGTAGAGGACCATCCCCTGCTGCTGCGACAGAAGATCCTCCCGAAGAGGCAGTCTGATCGGAGGATCGATGCTCATACTGAGTAGCTCGGGATACCATACTCTTCGAGCCCAGTCCGGGGCCACAAGGATGACTTGTGCCCGGTCGCGCCTGATCTTCTTTAGCACTCTGGGCAGAAGTGGTATAGGTGGAAAGGCGTACAACAGACCGCAACTCCACTCGCGACGCAAAGCGTCGCAGAGTGAGTGCCGCCTTGGAAATTCCAACGCGCAGAACTGATGACATTGCGTGTTCTCTTCGGTGGCGAATAGATCTAACCAAGGCTCTCCCCACTGCTGAAAGAGACCTTGCACCACCTCCGAGTGAAGACGCCATTCGTGATCGAGCATGCACCTGCGGCTGAGTTCGTCCGCCCTGGCGTTCAGAGAACCTGCCAGGTGTTGAACCACCAGGGACATGCCCTGATGTTCCAGCCATGTCCAGAGACGCAGAGCCTCCTGACAGAGGGTCCACGACCCCACCCCGCCTTGTTTGTTGCAGTACCACATGGCGGTGGTGTTGTCTGTGAACACCTGCACTACTCTCCCCTTGACAGAGGGAAGGAATGCCTTCAGTGCAAGCCGGATCGCCCGAAGCTCCAGAAGGTTGATATGGAGCCGGGACTCCGCCGGAGACCAGAGGCCTCTGACCTCCGCCTCTCCCATGTGGCCGCCCCAACCCAGGAGGGACGCATCCATCACCACTGTAAACTCCGGTTGGGGAAGGGAGAGGGATCTGCCGTCGACCCAATGCCTGTTCGTGAGCCACCACTGCAACCTACGTGCAGTGCCCTCCGAGATCTGGACGTGATCGGACAGGTTCCCCTGCTGCTGCGCCCACTGGAACTTCAGGTCCCACTGCAGAGCCCACATATGCCATCTGGCATGATCGATCAGCAGGATGCACGAGGCCATGAGGCCCAGCAGCCTCAGAGTCACTCTGACCGAAACCCGGGACAAGGGCTGAAAGATGGGAATCAGAGTTCGAATATCCCAGACTCGCTGTTCGGGTGGATAGACCCGAAACTGCGCTGTGTCCAGAATCGCTCCAATAAAGAGGAGCTTCTGAGAGGGAATCAGGTGCGACTTCGGCACGTTGATGGAGAACCCCAGCAAGTGCAGGAGGTCGGCCGTAGTCTGGAGGTGGGAGACGACTGCATGGGGCGAGCCCGCCTTCAACAACCAGTCGTCCAGATAGGGGAAGACTGAAACCCCTGATCTGCGCAGATGAGCTGCGACCACCGCCATCACCTTGGTGAACACCCGAGGGGCGCTGGTAAGGCCACAAGGGAGCACGGTGAACTGAAAGTGCTCGTGGCCTACCGCGAACCGTAGGTAACGCCGGTGGGCTTGCAGGACGGGGATGTGGAAATAGGCATCCTGCAAGTCTAGCGCTACCATCCAGTCTTGTGGATCGAGAGCAGACAAGACCTGAGCCAGAGTGAGCATCTTGAACTTCTCTTTGCGGAGGAAGCGATTGACGTTCCGGAGGTCTAAGATAGGACGCAGGCCTTTGTCCTTCTTGGGCACCAGAAAGTAGTGGGAATAGCAACCACGGCCTACTTCTGGCGTCGGAACGCGCTCAATGCCCCCCTTGGCTAAGAGGGCCACAACTTCCTGCTGAAGAAGCGCCAAGTGATCCCCCGACATGCGGTGGTACTGAGGTGGCATAGCTGGAGGGGTAGTCTCGAAGGGGCGGGAGTAGCCCCTCCGGACTATCTCTAAAACCCACCTGTCCGAAGTGATGGTGCGCCAGTGGGGGAGGTGATGGCGAAGCCTGCCGCCCACTGGCGTTTGATGGGCCTGAAAGTTCGGACTAGGAAGGTTTGGAGGCAGTGGTGGGCGGGGTGGTGGTGGACTGACCCGCCCGCTGGCCCCTTGGTCCGCCACGGCGGAACCCGCGTCCGCGCTGGGATTGTTGCTGCGCAGGCCTGTGGCTCTGTTGCGAACGCTGCGGGCGCCCCTTCCTGTGCCACGAAAGGAGCGAAAAGCGTAAGGCGGAGGAGGGCGGACTGCCGAGAGTCCCAAGGACTTGGCCGTAGCCCGTGAGTCCTTAAACCTCTCCAACGCACTGTCCGCTTTGTCGCCGAAGAGGCGACGGCCATCAAAGGGCATGTCCATAAGGGTGTTTTGGACATCCCCCGAAAATCCAGTGGTCCTCAACCAGGCGTGACGGCGAACCGCCACCGTCGTTGCAATCGACCTGCCCAGTGAGTCGGTGGTGTCTAGGCCACAACGAATCATGAACTTTGCTGCGTCTCTCCCCTCTGCAACAGCCTGGGAGAGAGCTGGCCGGGCCTCCTCCGGACACTGGGGCAGCACTTGCGCCACCGTATCCCACAGAGAGTGGGAATAACGGCCCAAGAGCCATGCGGTGTTCACAGACCGCATTGCAGAGCTGGTGGAAGAAAAAATCTTTTTCCCAAACTGATCCAGCTTCTTGGATTCCCTATCCGGTGGGGCGGAAGGGAAGGCGGTTGGGGAAGCAGAGGCTTGGACAACCAAGCTCTCGGGGTGGGATGTTGGGAGAGGAAAATGGGGTCACCCGGAGCCGGGCGATGGCGTTGGGCCACGTTCCTATCCACAGGAGCCCCTGTGGTGGGCCTGGACCAAGTGCCCAAAAGAACGTCAGAAAGGGCTTCATTGAAGGGACGCAGCGGCTCCGCAGAAGTAGCTGCTGGCTGAAGCACCTCTGTCAGGAGGTTAGTCCTGACGGCCACAGTAGGGAGCTCGAGGTGTAGGGCCTCGGCCGCCCTACGCAACACCACAGCATAACTAGCACCCTCCTCCGTAGCCATGGTAGGAGGAGACCGCATGCCAAGGTCTGGTGAGGTATCCAGACCACTGGCGTCCCCCAATTCCTCAGCCCAGTCCTGTTCAGACTCGCAAGCAGCTGCGAGAGGGTCCTCAGACCCCTCCCAGTCCTCCCCTTGCTCCTCAGGCTGTCCAACAGGTCTAAAATAAGGAGCAGGGACATGGGGATAAAAATTCCCCGAGCAACGTCGAGAACGGCATCGATCGACGCCGGCTCGACGCCGCGTCCACTTCGGGGCTGAAACTGAGGTCGACGTCGTCCCGAGGAGCGGGCGGCGTCAGAACTGGTGCCGGTGGAGTCGACGTCGGTGGAGGTGTGACAAGGTCAACCGGCGTCGACCGGGATCCAGGCCTGGATCCAAGGGTGTCCTGCGGCGCCGAGGCCGGAGCCGACAGCGACGCCGGGGCCGGAGCCGCCGGCGAGGAAAGGCGAGGACACCCAGTCGGGACTGCGGGCCCGAAGGCGCACCAGCGGGACCCGACGGCCCAAAGAGGCGAGCCATGGCCGACAGGAATTCCTGTATTTGGGCCGGAGTCGCCGACGACCCCGGGAAGGGCGGGTAGTCGGGCGACGACTGCGTAGGCTCCGCCGGAGCCGCGGGGGAGGCACCACCCACACCCGCGTCGCGCGACCGGCGAGGGGAAGTCAGAGAACGATGGCGTTTCTTCGACTTCTTGTGCTTCGTCTTACCTGACCTCGAGTGCGAAGACTTGGATCCCGAAGATCGATGGTGATGACTCCGCGCACGGTCCCTCGACCTCCCACGGGACCGGGACCTCGAACGGCGCGGAGCCGACTGCCGGGCTTCCAGCAACTTTCGGGACCGCTCCCGCAAAGTCTTCGGCGCCATGGCCCGGCAGTCGGGGCACGACTTGGGGTCGTGGTCGCGCCCCAGGCAGAAAAGACACACACAGTGCGGGTCCGTCACCGACATCATGCGGTGACAATCCCCGCAGGACTTAAAACCGGGCATCCTAACTGCACCAGGAGTCCAAGACTCGATGAAAAAATAGACACAAAAAGCCTAAAAAAGTCAGTCAAAAATTGACTGGGGGTTCCTGCTCTTCCCGAATCTGCGCTTGCTGGCGCGGAAAAAGAAAGAACTGACGTCAGCTCACGTGGGCGGCGTCTAAGTAGCGCCCGCGACATCCTCTCGGCGACCACGACGCCAACAAAGGACGTGGAGCCGCACAACGCCACCTACCGACGCGCAGGGGTACTGCTGACAAAAACTTTCCGGATCCAGTCTGACGCCTGGGGATATTCTAAGGTAAGGAATCTATCACTATGTGTTTCTTTCAGATATGTATGTTCAGCACACAATGCTTAGCTGACAACTCTATGCCCGCACCCCCAATCGACTTCAGTTAATTACCGCAGCCCAGTAGATGTGTATATGGGCATTTCCTAAGTATGTGGAAGAAGGTGCCTGTCTGTCTACATACAGCCCCTTAACCATTAATCATCTCCCGACTGCCCAATTCGAACTATAGTGGTTCTTGCATAGTACGATAGGTGTAGGATTTGCAGCAGGATCAAGCGAAAGCCCAACCGGATAGCCATCTCCCTAGGGGATGCCATGGCTTCCTCCCTTGCACCTTCATCAAAAATACCAACATCACTCTCCCATTTGCCCTTTAACTGTTGCATAACATCTGGTGTGTTGTTAATCAGCTTTTTATAAGAGAGTGAAATCGCCTTCTGGGGCATTTAGTCATCAAGAAGTTTGTCCTCAAGAGGTGAGGATTCAGGCAATTCCACCCCCTTCAGGAGGACTGCCTGTAGGGCATGTCGTATCTGCAAATACCAGTAGACTACCGTCGGCATTTGATATCCCTGTTGCAACCTGGGCCACGGAATAATCTCCCCTCGTTTCCACAAGTCTCCCAACATGGAGATTCCTATCATGTCCCATTTGTCAAATCCCGGCTGATCCTGCAGGGATTGTAGGAATGCAGTCTCAAGTCCAGTTCCACAGTTTACATCAAGACCGCTGTAGACTACAACGGAGTGGTCCTGATGCTGGGGATGCTGGACGTTGAGGATGTTTAAAAATGCTCTGGGTGGGGCGTGGCCAAGATAGCGATCGCTGTAGACGTTCTCCTGTGAGCTCCATCCAGGGCCTGCCAGATGTCCTTCAGTTTTGGCCGGATTCAGCCTGGAATCGCTCATCGTGATCAACAGGGGTGAGGAGAGTTGGTGCCGATCCAGCCAGGGGGCCATAAAGTACAGATTACACATTCAGCAAGGAGCCGAGGGGGAGAGTCTGGCGTGCGGGGCATTGACGAGCATTCAATTGCCCAACTGCACAGTGGTGAACATACAAGATGCCATTAATACTGCTTTTCTGGAGTATTATCGCTTCCTGTACACAGCAGTGTATACAGGACTTCTGGCGGGATCTGCCGCACCTCACTTGATGCCACCACTCTGGGCTGCCCTGGAGGCCTCCCTCCAACTGAAGGAGATCCTGCTGGCTATCACCCAGATTGCCAGGTACTGCTATTTAAACCAATAAAATACATTTTTTTTAAATGCTCAGAGTACTGTGCGGTCGACGAGGTGTCCTTATGGTTATTCCTCAGCCCATGGGTAAGGTGGGGCGACTTTGGCCACAGGGGTTGGTGTCCCTCACAGTTCTCTTTGAGCAGGTTGAACACCAGCTGCTGCTGGGCTACCAAGCTCCGTACACAGTGTGTGCAGCGGTATCCTTTGGTGAAGGCTGAAGTCCCTCTTTGGCGACCAATCTGGACTCAGATGACACTCTCAGGTTGAGCAGACTTGGGTGTAGCTTTTGCCCATCGAGGATTAATCTCTTGGATCGCCCAGCATCGGTCAGCGATGATTCGCAGAATGTGGCTACTGAGTTGCTGATGTGGGCTTCTTCAGCTTTGATGGCCCTGGTCACAGGGGGTCAGCCGACTCACCCTCTGAGTCACTTCTTTGGTCTAGGGCTCGGGAGCGACTTTTCCACGAGCCAGGAGCCACAAGCACAGTCCTCTCATTGATAGCTCAAAGTGAGTCAGGTGCTGTCCAGCAGATGCCAGCCTCTCTTGCCAGGCCCAGGGGTCAGAAGGGCAGTTTCTTCTTTGGTCCTTTCTCCAGCTCTGTTGCGATCTGAGGTTCAGGGTGCGATACTTATGCCCAGGAAGTGCCTTGCGGGGGGTGATGCGGTCAATAGCCAATGGGCTACCAGTATCCACCCTGCCCTGTGATGACTTCTGGCTATGTGTGGAATATAGCAATTCCAGAGTGCACTACTCAGCCCACTCCCAATATGTCTGACCCTTTCTTGGAGGTTAGGATCTTGGTAGCTCACCCTAGAGGTGTGGCTACCTGGGGGCTACACGTCCACGGGAATATCTGGTCACTGGTTTCCCCTCTCTGTTCCCGCCACCAGCCTGTATACCTGAACAAAGAGTGTGATCGCCATTTGCCCACCAAAGGCGGCTTCGCCTTTGAAGGTCGCCTTTTAGGCCAACAGCCTGAGTGGATTCCTGCGAGGGGGAGGTTACACCTCTACCTGTAGCAGACTTCTATCGTTCCTAAGTCTGGGAGTCGTTCACACTACACCCCAGGAGGGCAGAAGGCTGTCTGGTGGACAGCAATTATATGAGGCCACTGGACAAACTGGGCAACAGAGTGGCAACTTTCTAAAAGTTGCCCTTCCTTAAAAGTGACATTAAATTCGACTTAGGCATCAAGTTGAGTTTAATGCCACAATTAATTTACTACCTTCAAGTACCCATTTTAGTAGTCCCTTTCAGAAGTTAGCCGGACTGAGAGGTCAGCCGGTAACTCTGTATTAAACAATGGGGCTAATAACTTTTCCACAGCAAAGACAACAACTTGGAAGTTTTGTTGTGAGAACATATTAAAAGTATATGTCCTACTTAATAATCTACAGCTCCCTGTCTTAGTGCTCAATCGGCCTTCCTTAGGGGAGGCTTAAATATATTGTTACGGGAAGTGGGGACCTTGGATTGGTTTCAATAGCAAAGTCGAACTAGCAGTTTTAAAACTGCTTTTCAGTGCTACAGCCCTGGGGAGACACTCTGTCTTACATGGTGCCATATACTAGGGACTTATAAGTAAGTCAGCGCATGCCAACTGGGTGTAGCCAATTCAACATACATTTTTAATGGGCTAGAACACTGGAACTGAAGTCTGGTTAGCAGGCCTCAGTGCACTCTAAAGAGTTGAAAAACCAGCAGCATCAGTCCTAAACGTTGGGGGGGGGAGGCGGGGGGATGATCATGCAAAAATAGACATTTCCTTACAGGCATATTAAAGATAAACTATTTTAAGCTTTACACTTACTCAGAGGACTCACCAAGCCAGAGCCACTCCTCGAGATATATTGATATTAATTTTTGCCGAAGAAGACCATTAGATCTATTGATCTGATTGAAGAAAGTTTCTGAAGGTGAAGAGAATCTGAGCAGACAATAATGAACATATGGAAGAAAATACCATTGGCGTATGACGGCCCAGATCTGTGAAAGGCTCAATGGACAAGGTACAGACGTTTAACTAATGATAATGCCTATATATGTTTCGGCCACTGGTGAAAGCAGAGGCTTATCATTCACTGAGTCTCATAACCTATGCTCTCCAAGGCTGGGATTCTGAGATGGTCTAGGAATTATGTGAAACTCATGGTATTTGTCTCACTTCCAGAGAACGGGAGATTTTTTTGTCCAGTTGCGTTCTCCCGTAGATAAACACTTGCTCACATAAGGACAAAAGAACAGTGAAGGGGGAAAAATGGTCTTAAACAGGCCACTACTCTATTATCTTCCCGGGGTATGCAAAGATATATGAGTAGACGCCTCCCTCACTTATCATGACATGCTTCATCATCGGCGCCTATCCACACCCTGGTAGGGTGATACCACCAGGGCGGCTCTTCCAGAAGAAATTGTTTGGGAGTTCTTAGATAAAATAACACTAGATAGTGCAGGGATCCGGAAGAAAGTGGTAAGTGGTGAGTTTTGAAAATACTTCACAGTATATACCAAGACAAATTCTTAATTAGTAGGGTACTAGGATGTATGGTTAAAGAAATATATAGAACAAGGTTACAGCTGAGATTTTACTGCTCAATTAACCTTGATTAATTGGGTGTGGATAGGCGCCGATGATGTACATTTCACAATAAGTGAGTAAGGCATCTACTCCAATATCTTTGGTTACCCCGGGAAGATAATAGAGTAGTGGCCTGTTAATGTACTTGGATATGTGTGTCATTATTATCAAGAATCATTAAAAAGTACCAAAATGTTTGCAGAGCATGTGAGTATTATTGGTTGAGTTGTCCCTTGTTTCAGGGTGATTCCCCCATGTCATTTGGGAATACGTAACCATCATATAGCAATTCAAAATTCCACACTTCTAACGTTTCCTTGTTTTATGGTTTGATATGCCACTGTTAGTGCCTCATGGAGCTCGCAAGTGCAGAATTACCTCACGTCGCTTAGCGAATTACTCATTTTAAAATGCAGTTTGGTTTCTTTACATTCCATTCCTATAATGCCATGAATATAATATTTTTTACAGTGTTACAGTGCATATAAGGTTTCTAGACACAATTTTCTGGTTAGAAACAAGGGTCAAAGGGTCTTGAAACTAGTAATGCTCTACAAACAAATATTTTCCAAGCTGACTCTAAGTTCTCCAACCTTACCACTTTCATAGCATGCAAAGATGCATCTTGACTCCCTGTCTTCCGGCACAATGGTAGCATCAGGGCCAAGTCAAAATCGGAGATGGCACAGGTGGCGTCTGCTTTCACCAGCACGTTCTGGCTCGTCAAGTCTCGGTGGACGATGCTAGGCTTATGGTGACCTGTGATGGGAGAAGACAGAGGTGAGGTCCACAAAGACACCAGAAAGGCTGCACAAGATATCACCATGGACGCTCTATGACAGTCATGATAGCAGCCATTTGAAAGTTTAAATGTTGGACAGGTGTAGGCGAGTTTCAAGCTTGCTGCCTGATAGCCACAAAGCCCTACAATCACAGTATCAGATGGTCAACAAAATAAATTGCGGCAATTCTGACAGGCATACTAGGGCAGAGCATGCATTGATCACATCTCAAAAGTGGGGAATGGATCTGCAGTTGAGAACAGATGACACTTGCCTGATATGATGTACCGCCAACCTCTGTTGCTTCACAATAAGAGTACCATGGAAATAAAATTCGTATTTCCTATTACAAAACTTGTTGACTGTCCTTGGTATCAATAACTTACCCATTACATTCCAACAGCCCGGACATTCGTTTTGAGTGATACAGCTGCCAAAGTATTCAAGATCCCCAGTAAAGAGATGTGTAGCAATGGGAGTAGTTGCAGGAACATAAGTAGACTACAGAATAGTTAGTGAATAATTTACACAGGTCACACTGACCAACAGTCCCTCATTAACACCCAACATGGGACATTCTGTGGCTTCTTAGATAGAGATCATGCAAACCACTGCACCCCTTCCTTCTTACAGAACAGTAAATACCAACCAACCTGAACCAAAAGACAAAACTTGACTGCAAAACACCCATACAGCTCGAGTGCACTAAAGGACACAACAGAAACCAAACTATCGACACAGAACACACATACCACAAACAATGTCAGAAGTTCCCAACAACCACCTTTCACAACAATGCTATACACACACAACAGGGGTCTTATGCAACAGCACACACAAACACCTAATCATAACTCAACAAACTACTCCCAAGCATAACATGACAGTACACTATTTCCAACTATACTGCAACAATAGTTGTATAGAACACCCTCAGTTACCAACCTCATAAATAACAGACATCCATACCACAAATACTGACATGAGACCACGCTGATTGACCAACCCTACATGATCCAGGGACAGCAAAAAGACTCTATGAAACTGAGCAGGTAGGCCAAGACAATATGATCCAGATACTATACTGAGAAAACAATGAAAAACTCACTCACTTGAGGAAAAACATGCAGAAACATGCAAAAACATTCACAATGACTTTATGCAGTATAAGACTGCCATCAAAAGGGTCATCTCCCAATCCAGACATCACATACATTTCATAATAGGTATCTCCCAACCCAGCACGTCTCTTAAATTGGGTGATGGATGTTACCCATAATCAACGTCCTCCCTGTCCCAGTCATAACATGTATGAGGTGGAACCCGCCTCCCACAGAACATAACTAAAGTAAACTAGAAAAATAAGACCCCAGCCTACAAATGTACCTACCCTTCCTCTCCCAGCTCCTGTATGCACCAAGTAACTCGCACAGGAGGTGCAAGACAATGGAAGTCGGGAGGGAAGTGGACTGGTGATGGGGAGCACTATGATCCAGGGTAATGAAGATTACGGATAAGTAATTTTTTCATTACCCATCATCCGCCCTCCCCGCCCCAGTCATAACAAGTATGAAGAAATACCAAGTAAAGAATTGCACCAACTTCTGAAATGCGCGCAGTGCAAAACTTTATTAGACTGTACAACAATTACTCCATTGCTGTATCCAAAACAGCAGAACCAAAATTCTTTTCTGCAGAATTAGTTCAATCTACTCGTTAATGGGAAATAAATGTCTGAGTGGTCGACCATGTAGCTGCTCTACTTATCTTGAGTAAAGAATCACTACCCGCCTCGGCCCAGGAGGCTGACACCTCCCTTGTTAATCAACCCTGAAAATCCAGAGGAGGGTCGCAACCCGCTGACCTGTAGGTCTGAGTAATAGCCCCTTTAACCAATCTACTCAGCATGAGAGCTGGAACCTTTTTGTCTTTGTTGGCTGCCCCACATGAGACAAATAAAAAGGTAGCTTCTCTGAAAGGCTTTATTCTTTGTAAATATATCACCAAATTCCTTTGTACGCCTATTATAGAAGGGGCTTCTAAACCAGAAAATGTTAAAACTGGAAGTACTATCTCCTGGGAAGAATTATACCTGGACTGCACTTTTTGAATAAATTTGGGATCTTATCAAAGTGCAACCCTCTCTGGAAAAAAACTCATCAGGAAAAGTAATCAAAAAGGTAGAAAGTTCCAACAAACATCTGACAGAAATAATGGCAAAGAGAAAAGCCATCTTCTCACACAAATGTTGTAGACTAGCATCTTCCAGAGGTGCAAATGGAGCCAACTGGATGCCTTTAGCACTATTGACAAATAACAAGGGTGGACTACATTGTGAACTGTCAGCTTTTTGAGTCCAGAACGTTTTAGAAGGTGATCTACGAAAGATAAAATAGGAGTGAATTTGTGCGTTGGACTTCTAAATGCACGAAATGCATCCCACAGGACAGTGAGGTGGAAGGAGCTAACCCTTTTACAAAGCCTTCTCTCAAGAAATCTAGAACCTCAAGAGGGGTAATGGAATCCGGAGCTGTTGATTTCTTAGAGCACCAAGATGGAAAAGAAGCCCAAAGTTTCTTGTAAGTCTTCAAAGTAGAAAGTTTCCTAGAACCTAGATGCTCCTCCGCCCATAAAAACATTTTGATGGCCAGATCGGTGAGACCCCAATTCCTAGTGCCCCCCCTTGACGATTCAGGTAACATCTGGCTACCTAATTGTCTACTCTGATTAACAAATGTACCCACTTCAGATGGGATTGAAGTGCTTGAATGGCTCTGCAAACAGCTGCCAACTCTCACAAGTTGGAAGAGAAATCCATCTTTGCTTCTGATCACTGTCCACTGACCGCCTGATCGAGAAACACAGCTCCCCAACCCCAAAGACTCGCGTTGGTAGCTAATACCTGTGGTGGTGGTAGATGAAAGGGGACTCCTTTCACTAGATTGGACTCTGACAGCTACCACTGAAGTTCCTTGACCACGTCTTGAGTTACTGGAACCAGGATCTCGAAATTCTGAAATGTCTGATCCCAGTGATCCAGCAGATGATTCAGAAGAGGCTACAAATGAAATCAAGCCCACAGGACCACCACCGTGGTCACTGCCATGAAACCCTGTACTTTCAACCAAGTTTGGGTGGTTGTCTGTGTAATTCCCAACAAACACTGAAAATGCAATTGGAAAGCAATGACCACCTTCTGCGGCAGAGAGGCTGTTCCTTGTTGGGTGTGTAAGAGCGCCTCTATAAAGGGCACCTCTTGTGACAGAACCAACTGAGAATTCTTGTGGTTGATCAGCCAGCCCAGATCCATGAGGAAGGAACAGACCATCTCCAAGTTCTGCTGAGCATTAGAGAGTAATGCAGCTACCACTGAAGCCAATACCTTTGTAAACACCCTTGGAGATGTACATAGGCTGAAAGGAAGAGTCTGGAACTGATATTGATTCTTCCGGATTGCAAATCTTAGATATTTGTTACCAGCTGGATGAATCAGTACATGAAAGTTTGCATCCTGGAGGTCCAGGGTTGCCAGAAAGTCTCCAGTGGACAGTAACGGAGTCATGCTCTGCAATGTCACCATCCTGAAAGTTTTGAAGAGAATAAACTTGTTGAGTTGTTTTAGATCTACAAATGGATGATAAGAACCGTCCTGTTTTGGAATAAAAAATAGTTGAGAGTAGAAGCCTTTCGTCAGAACTTGCAAAATTGCTCTTTTGTCTCGAAGAGCCTGAATGCATTGCAGTATGAAATTCCCCTTTGTCTGATTCCCTTAACAATAGTGTACATCTGTCCAGGTTCATCAGAGGATCATCCCTAAATTGCAACTGATAACTAGTTTTTATGATCGAGAGAACCCAATAGTCTCAAATGGATTCCCTCCAACGATGATAAAATAGCCTCTATCAACCGCCCACCTTCATATAATCATTTGGACTGATCTGTGGATTGAAAAGGATCTGTTCGCAACCTCTGCTCCCCGGCCACAGGCCTGACCTCAAAAGGGACGTTTGTCCTTCTGATTCTGCAACATTATCTTCTGAATGAATGATTTCTTCCCTGGGACAAATTTGAAGGACTTAAAAAACTTTTTTTCATCTGCAGACTTTTGCACCATCACATTCAATTGATTCCTCAAAGAAGTGCAGATCAGTAAAAGGAAGCTTTTGGATTAATGACCCCTGCGTCACATCCAGAGTCCATGGCTGCATCCGCAGCAGTCTCCTTCCTTGAACTGCTGCACCAGCCGAGGATGCTGAGGTCCATGAGTTGTCCATAAGTTGTCAAACTACACATCTGACAAAAAATGTGGCAAAAGCTCCATATTGGCAAACAATGGAACATGATCCGAGCCATTCTGCAAGGCATCGTATAGAGATTGAAAGTTTTTAAGAAGCATCTAGTTGCATAAGCTACGTAGGCATTTGTCTTTGAAATGAAATTTGACATAGCGTAAATCTTCTTTAAGGAACTTTCTACCTTCCTTTTCACCACATCTGACAACACAGTATCCTCCATAGCCAAAGAGGAATATGAAGCCGTAGAGGAAAGAATAGTTTTGACTTTGGAAATATGAGGAAACTGTTCTTCAAAATAATCCATCGGATATTTTTTAGCAAAAAGCAAGGAATAGAGGATTTATCAATGTCCCTCCATTTGTTCATGAAAATGTCTCTGATGATATCATGGAAAGTGAAGCTGTCAACAGGGAAGCAGGTATACTGAGAATAAAATTCATTTTGCTCCTGCTGGGTCTGCACAAAGCCTAGGACATCTTGAATATGTGCCAACACTTCCTGCAATTGAGATCCTTGAACGTAACGCTTTTTGAAGCCAGACTCCCGCTCCTCATCCGATTCCGCCCTAGCTCTTTTGGCAGCAGGTTCACTTAAGGTAGAATCGTCTGCCTATTTGATTAAGGGTTGTAGAAACCCCTGAGAGATCTATAATACCTGCTCGTCTCTAGAAGTCTTAAGATTGTTCCTTTTGCTAGCTGCTTTAGCATATTCCATTGCAGCTGTAGAACCGTGCTACAAAACATGGTACAGGCTGCAGGAACCAACACACAGTGAATGCGAGTCACACATGCCGTCCTGTAAGGAACACTTCCTGAATTTAAATCGTTGCCTAGCCACCAACTCTCATCATGCAAGAGGAGTAAAGCTTGACAAAAGGAGGCAACCATACCGCAGGTTCCTACACAAGAAAGCGCGCACACCCGTATGGGGAGCACTGCCAGGAGTCGGTCTCAGCTGGACCAACTCCCCGTGACTAAAATCTCCCTGCCCTAGTTCTGCACAAAAGCATCGAAGCAATTGAGTCTCGGGTCAGGGACCACTGCTGTCCGCCCAAATATAAGTAAGGCAAAAAATACATAACACAAAACAATGCAAGATTAAATTAGAAGCCAAAAACAGTTTACTTAGCTATTCCCGCGTCCCGCTAGTCGACAAGAGAAAAAAACAAGAAGTTGCAATGCAATAGGTCTCGCATTAGTGAAAGTTTAAGCAATTGGCGTTGCAAATGATGTTAGATTTTTTTTTGTCAAAAAATATCCCAGCAGTAGCATAAGTAATGAAAGAAAATCCACGAAGCAAGGAAAGGGTTCAGTACCACAGGTTGTTACTAGGTATCCCTGTGGAGTTGTAAAGGGACCTCTATTAGCCACATAAGGCACTGCACCTTTAATGCAATTATAAAGAGAAAGATTGCAGATGAGTATAGGTTTCCATTTGGTTTTATTGGAAGTGAGATTTTTGTTAGCATGTGTTTTAAAAATGCACCATTGTTGTATATTTAGCATCTCACTTCCAATAAAAATAAATGGAAACGTATGCTCAGCTGCAATCTTTCTCTTTATAATTGCATCAAGGGTACAGTATAAATCAATCAACCAACTTTATTTTGGTGCAACGAACCATAAAAGTGCACAGTGCAAAAGCATTATAAATACATAGAAACATGACAGATATGAATCACAGATCATAAGAGTGTAAGTCAATAAAACAATTACAGTCATAATACATCGACTGTCAAAATGCTACCATAATACTAAGACGAAAACCAAAGGGACAAAAACCTCAGAAAGAAGTTCTTGGAAGTGGGCTCATTAAGGGTCCGCTATGTCACCCCTATTATCTATATTATTTTCTACAATGGGCTGCTCAAGTATACTTACTGAAATAAGGTGGGGTAAAAAGGTGCACTGCAATGATTGAAATAATAGAATTTTCAAGCGATAAAACATAAATGGATGTAATTATACTAATACATTCCTCCCAGCTGTTCTTGTCCTAATATAATCTTAAAGGCTTATATTCGATTTTGCAATAAAATGATACAAGTAAATAAGAGAATTCATCAAGATAAAAAAAGTACATGAATAGATTATACAGCATACAATATCACTGGTAGTGTCCCCTATTGTACCTCTTTATGAACCCCCATAAGCAACATTGATACGTTATAACATATTAACTGTGAATTTAAAAGTTATTAAAAAAAAAGCTGGCCTGACCTGATCAAAGGAATCAATTTAAAAAAGAGGTTTCAAAAATTTGTGACGGAGCTGTGCAAACATAGGACATATCATCATGATGTGCAAAATATCACATTTAAAAGACAAATTACAGGAACAATACGAAGGATCAGTATACTTATACCATGTCCCCTCCGGATACAACAACTGATGAAACAGACCCAGCCTAACAAAAAGTTAAAAGACGGCGCTGGTGAATAGGCATCTCATAGAGTAAGTATTGCTCTAACCCTGGAACCGTGTTAACAATGATAAGTTTTCGAAATATGGTTTGGCAAGTGATGGAGCTTCTCTCTCAGCAGCCATTCTTACATTAAAAGCTTCCTTTAACCAGGCTTTAAGGGTGCAGTACCTTATGTGGCTAATAGAGGTCCCTTTACAACTCCACAGGGACACCTAGTAACACCCTATGGTACTGCACCCTTTCCTTGCTTTGTAGACGGGGGGATGCAGCGCCAAAACTGCAAGTAAAAGATAAAGTGCAGCGCTTGTGAAACGGGTGCCGCGCTGAGAGTTCAGGTATGTTTAAAGTTATTTAAGAAATGGAGGTGGGCGAGCTGCGCCCTGCAGAAGAAAAGAAAGGCGCAGCTGCTATATTTTAAGATAGAGCGCGGCATGCAGCGCTGCAACAAAAATAATATAATATATTAAAAGTACTATTATGGTGTGGGAAGTACGATCGGAAACAGAAGTGATGCGCTCAACAAAGTAATATAATACATTAAAAATACTATTATGGTCTTTGAAGAACGGTCGGAAACATTAGTGACGCGCTGTTGGCGGTGGAAAGGCAACCTTTTGATAAATGGCAGCCCAGGCACATCAATTCTAGGCCGAACGTCTGGCTGAAGATAAAGGCGCGGTATCCATAAGCAAGCAGCGGTGCAGGGAGGAGTGTAAATTAGGCAAGCTTTTTTCGGTGGAGGGAGGGAGGACACCGCACGGTGAGATGCAGTGAAGAAGCAGCAAGTAAGCGGTGCCTGGAGGAGTGTAAACTAGGCAAGCTTTATTTTTCAGTGGAAGGAGGGAGCACACCCCCACGGTGAGATGCAGCACAGAAGCTGCAAGTTAAAGATAAAGCGCAGTGCTCATGAAGCGGGTGCCACGCTGAGAATTAAAGTATGTTTTAAATTATTTACAAAATGGAGTTGGCCAACCGCGCCGTACAAAAGAAAGGCGCGGCCGCCATATTTTAAGATAAAAGTGCGTCATGCCACGCTGCAACAAAAGAAATATAATAAATTAAAAATACCATTATGGTCTGGCAAGTGCGCAGCTGTCGTGCCTGCAACACGAGCTACGAAAAAATAATTAACAAAAGAGTGCTCACAAACTGTAATTAAAAGGTACAGAGTGTAAGATCACATGTAACAGGGGCAGTCTTTATGGGAGGTTACAATAGTAGAAAGGGAGGGACTAAGGAGGGACTACTAAACAATTTAACCAATAAAAAAATTATTTACAAAAGACAGTTAAATGAGCCAATTAAAAACATAGGCAGAACATGGGTGGAGCTTAAAGTCGATATTATGAATACATGTCTTGAAGAGACAGTGCAAGCGCTGCATAGGCAAGACCTAAAAATAGTAGTTGGAGGAGGAAGGGGAGGTACTTTTGTATAAGTGTTGGTAAACAAAAATAGGACAGGCATCTTGTTTTTTTGGGTCTACTCTTGTAGTGTCCTGTGGGAGGAGGGCCCACCTCATACTTGTTATACTGGTTATGGAATGGGAGGACCAATGATGGGTAATATTAAGCTTAACGCCTCTATGTTGAGTTATCACGATTGGGAACATGGTATTGCATATTTTCAAAATCTAATTTTTATTAGAATTTTATGAGAGGCTTTAAATCAATCATAATTGTCACAATTATACATCAACAAACTAATTTATAAAGTGTAGACATAGAAAGGTTTAGCAAAAGTGTTCACAAGATACAACGTTCATAATATTTCATGTCATTTGAATAGTTCTGTGTGTACTTCTAAGTTGAAGAGTAGTAGGATCATTCCACTTCTCAAAAGATCCAAAATAGAAGACGCAATATATTCCAACTGAAGGTGGTAGATTTATTGTGCAAGTCATAGAAACAAGATGCTACAAATTCTGTAGTAATTATTTGCAGCTGTCTCTCCTTGTCCTTCAGTTAACATTGCACACGTTTTATTTAAAATCCTCTGTATTTTCAGAGAGCTTGAACTATCAGGACCTATGTACCCTCTAAGCTGCGCGCATGTGCGCCCGCACAGATGGAGATTTATCAGCGTGTATGGGGTCATGAAGAGCACACATTACACAAGCTTTTTCTGGGTCATAAATAATTGTACAATAGAAGAGATCTTTGCAGGCTGTGTGGAAAGCAGAATTAAACAAGCAGAAACTGGAAAGCCAGTCTAATTTCTCAGAGGTAATAACATAAAGCATTCTATGTGCTGTTTTTCTCACTGCACACACTTTTAGTCTTGTTTTGGCTGCCAGCATTTCACAATGCTTTTTGCGTCTCTTGAATCCCTCTACAAGCCCAAGCTCCTTTGGTCTCATTCACCAGCCATTCCTCCCCTTGTTATTTTAAATGATTGTTGATTCCTTCACTTCCTGGAACACCACAGGACACTTCAAGGTGGACATAAATGTGATTACTGTCGGAAAAAAATACACCAGCCTTGTTTCACTTATAGCGTCTATAGAGAATCATCCAGTTCTGACAAAGGTATTTTGCGCTTTCCCATGTGCGTTGGAGATTCATTTGGACGTGCAAACATGTCTATCTGATTTTTAATGTTACCAGTTTACACTGCTATGAGAACACTATATTGCAAATGTCGTAAGTAGGCTGTGTTTGGGGAACAGGTTCTGAAAGGTGCCATTGGAAACAGTAAAATATACTCCCTGTATATCATGTAGTTATGATTACTATAATATCCCATCAACATACATTTTCACAGTGCCCGTTCCTTCTTTGCGTGTATGAACATTTCTGATATTTGCATGGTAACAGTAAGATAGAGAGAGTGACAAGTGGTAAAGTGATTAAGGGACATGGTGAATGTGAGTTTGAATAAGAGCACTAGACTGAGCAAAAGGAAATGAAAGTGATTAAGTGAGCTAGTTGAAAAGTTAGTGAACAATAAATAAATATTGATGGAGTTAAGAGAATGTCAGAGATAAAAAGCATGTGAGACAAGGTAAGTGAGAGAGTAGGCGATAGAGGGGCTGCGTTAGCTTCCAACAAATGAATAAGTGAGAGAGAGCGAGTGGGTGACAGAATGTGAGCAAATATTGACTAAGCATGAAAGAATGAGAGTAAAGATTAGGGAAGTCTGAATGAGAGTGAGTTTGGGGAGGGAGATATGTTAATAGACCAAGGTGGAATGGAAAGAGAGAAGGGAGAATGAGAAAGAGGATAAGGATTGTATGACACAGAAAGTAATAGGGATTTTGTTGACTAGTAACTCATGAGTCCCACATAAATAAGCAACACCTAAAATTTATACCACATTTTACAGTTTTTCAGGCTGTAGATGCAGTAAATTAAGTGCAGGTATTTTTTGGTACATTAAATGTTTGAAAGGCATTCTGTGGCATATAAAAGGAGGGGCAAGCAAAATAAATGTGCATCTCCATTTAAACATTAACTGATCAGCACAGCAAACACACAGAAGTTCACACAGTATTAGCGATGGCCATATTTTCCTACTGCATGTATTCTGATGGACATTTCTCTGTTGTTTCTTTATTTTTATTGTCATGAATATTATCTCTCCTTTCACAAAATGTATAATGGTTGATATTTCTTCTGCAAGGGTTCCGAACTGTCAATATTGATGCTACAATCCTGTTTTATCAGGTAGCCATAATTTCTAATTTACCTTCTACATGTTCTACAGAGCTTCTAATACATATGTGGCTCTAGTAGGTAAGTGCCCCTTTTGACATGATTTACCTCCACCTTTTGCCTGGTATCTGGTGCAACTTTGACTGAGAGTGTACTGGGTCCCTGCTAACCAGGTCCCCAGTACCAGTGTTCTTTCCTTAAACTGTATGATTGCTCCACAATTGGCACCCCTTTAGGATCCCTGTAAGTCCCTAGTAAGTACTACCCCTGGTACCTAGGTCCTTAGAACTAAAGAATATCCCAAAGGGCTGCAGCACAAATTGTGCCACCCTAAGGGACCCCTCACCAAGCTCATGCAAACTGCCATTGCAGCCTGCGTGTCTTGGTGCAGAGAAAATCGAACAGTCGACACGGCACACATCCCTGTGTGCCATGACTGCCAGCACTATATGTGGCATAGGTGGGGTGCAATATACCCATGTGTGGGAACATCTGCGAGAGTAGATGTGTCTCGGTGATATCTAAGTTCACCCTTAGATATTGCCAGTGCACAGGGAAGCCATAACGAGTATGGGCTAGACACTCGTCATTACGAGTTCCTCAGCTACATGATGGCTTCACTGTACCCCAAGGTGTTTGGTACCAAACACCTCGTCTTAATAAACGCACAGTGATGCCAGTGCTGGATTTATTAATAAATGCACTGACAACCTGTCGACTACTAGAGTGTTGACTGACTGGCCTTGATCAGCCAGCCACCATAGACAGGTTTCTGGCCTCCTGAGGTGGCAGCCTTTGCTCTCGGAGGACATGAACAAAGCATGCTCTGAATGGAGGTATTCACACCTCCTCCAAACAGGATGGGCATTCCAGAGCGTGAAGCTTCAAATGCACTGGCGCCTTTGTTATATGACCCCGGGCCTCTCCAGATAGTGGAGGTTCCCACCCCTCTGTCCTGACACCACTTTTTATTGCCAAGACAGGTGGGAAAATTAGTAAGATTAGGAGGTGTGCCCACATTCAACCGGCACCACCCCTAGGGCGGGCCAACTGATGTGGACCTCGCTTTTCAGATTCCTCCATGTTGTTTTGGACAGAATTAGCCTTCTAGGGTCAGGGTTATGCCCACTTCAGGGTTATGCCCACTTCCCACAGGAAGTGGTCATATAGAGGGTGTAGACTCCCTAAAGGTAGGTAGCCCATTGGCTACTACCTGTCACTCCCCTTAAAACGCCCCAAAATTGAGTATTTAGGTGGTGCCCCTGAACCCAAGAACTCAGATTCGACAGATCAACAGAAGAAGGACGAAGAGGAGTCACTGCCTGATGAGAACTGCAGAAGAACTTTGGAACTAAACCCTATCGTCCTCAACCCTCTCTCGACAATCGTGACAAAGTGAATCGTCCTGTGAGCTGGAAAACTACCAAAGCCTTGGGTAGCCTGCCAGCACTTCAAAAACCACTGACAGATTCCTTTGGAGAAGAGGAGCTACTCCCCTGCAGTCTGCAGGCACCGACAAGCAGAGTCCGGTCCACCACCTTGCAGCTCCCTGAACTGACCAACGAGGCAGATGACCAGGAGAAGGTGCTTGTGCTCTGGAAAGTCAGATCTGCCTCCCCACCGAGTGTGAAGACACCAGGCCCAACCAGAGCTGTGCAGCACCAGCCCCCGGGGTATCCGACGCCCGGCACCAAACAGCAACAGCGAGAGTCCAGTCCAGGTTCTCACTGCACCAGGACCAAGCAGCCATCGAGGGACGCCAGCATCACTGAGACCCACTTCGAAAGTGGCCCAGCTGCTTTGATTTTGCTTCTGCCAGCTGGTTTTCCTTAACCGCGAGGTGCATCTTTGCGCACCCAGCCTAGTCGACCTAACCACTCTGCACCTGAACCCACCAGGTCCCGATGAACTGGCTGTGCCCCATGCTCCAAGACCCCTTGTGACCTCAGCCCCTCTTTGGGAGCCCACGGACTTGCCTGCAAGTCCCCCTGTGCAGCCTCTCTTCAGGTGGCCCCCCTTCTCCATAGCGCCAGCTACCAACCTCACCAGCACCCTGCTCCGGGTAGAACCCGAGTGGTTCCCAACAAACTGCTGGTTGTACTTTGAACCATGGCCCACTACTATTCCGATCCCAGAAGGTAAACACCTGAAACCAACTATACCCACCTTTATGCATCTTTGACTTTTCCTCCCATAGGATTGCATTGTGTGTAAAAGTGCACAGGTTTAAACATTTTACTTACCTGTGAATATTTCTGTCGAAAACTGTACTTACCTCTTAACAAAGTTCTTGAGTTTGACATATATATAAAAAGAAGAGTTATTTTTCTACATTCGTCTCGGATTTATTCTTTGACCGTTTGTCTCATTTACTGCCTCTGTGAGTACAACAAATGCTTAGCACTACCCTCTGATCAGCCTAATTGCTCGCCCACACTACCACAAAACAGAGCATTAGTATTATCTACTTTAGCCTCCGTAAACCAACTGGAGACCCACTGGACTCTCAGCACAGTATACTTCTTTTTAGTACAATATATGGAGAGCCAGCTTACTACATTGGTGTCAGCATGGGATCTACGACTTTGCATTTGCTGATACCATTTGTCAATAAGTGACTACACAAGTAAATTCAAAAATTGCCTTGAGTTAAAAGCAATTTTTTTTCAATTTATCGATTTTTCCCTAAATTTCCAAAATGAACTGATAGGCCCTTGGTTAAGTCCCTGAAGTTTAAAACTGTTTACGATTTAAAAACTTACTATAGATATGACTACGAAAACTTGTGGTAGTTTTTTTCTAGCTCCAAAAAGGTTCCAACTTCAGTACAATAATGGATACAGCAGGGGTTGTGGCTATTGAGCTTGCCTTACCCTTTATCTGCAGCTTACCTTCAAGCAGTTAAGGACCCTCTGCAAAGGCTACACGATAAAGACTAGCTCAAACCTTATCACTGTAACGCTTCAGAAGCTGCTGGCAGAGTATGAGCTGGCCCATCCTACGGCTGAAGCCATCGACCCTGAGAACCGGGGCAGAGTGAGTGAGGAGGATGACCCAAATATACCTCAACTCGAAGGAGAGGAAATCGTACCTCTACCTCAAAACCGCCCCAATGTGTCAAAGGCACCTGCCTCTAGTGAGGATGGCTCAGGTTGCTCAAGGTACACAGAAGATCCCTCAGGGGAGGGGATCTTTCTAGAGAGATTGGCCCGCAGAATAGCTCTGGAGGACAAGATACTGGCTATAGAAAGAGAAAGGGCAGATATGGGTTTAGGACCCATAAATGGTGGTAGCAACATAATACCTAGGAACAGAGAGGAAACCTTTGACCCTAAAACGCCCAAAGGGATTGTTCTAAAGCATTCTTTATAAGTAAAAAAACATTCTGCTGCAGAGGAATGTGCTTCTGAGACTACAGAAGAGTATGAATGATTTAATGAGGTTCCCTTGAGAAGAATCTTGAAAGTAGTTTGCTTTTTAGCTATGATAGTTTGAAAATATGCTTTAAAGTTTATAATGGAGTATCATTTTATGTAAAATGGGGGCCTGGCCTGCCCCTCGCAGTCATCCCATAGTGTATTGCATGTTCATATAATGTCTTACCTCAAAGTGCTGCTGCACACACAGCAAGAAAAGTGTGCCCTTAAACAGTCTATTACCGCACACAGGGAAAAATAATTAGGGGGAACATTGACCAGGACCCTTTTAAAGGGCCTTGTAGTACTCGTACTGTATTACAATGTTAGTGGAATTGTAGGGTGAACATTCTGTGCTAGTGTTCCTTAGATACTGTGTATGCTAGGAGAATGTTTAAGTGTTCTGAGAATGTTTATCTTTCAATTGTAACATCGGTTCCAGACTTGTACTGGTGGAGGAAACGTATGTGGTCCTCTACAGCCGTGTAGCTTCAGGAATAAATCTTACCTGCTTTAAACGCTTTGCCTCCAGCGTTTACACTACTGTTTATCTTTGTTTCCACGGGCACAGACCCTTGATATCTATATCATGAACCAACTCTTGATGAAAGGCATTGCTGACTGCCCTTTTACTGATCATAGAACTCCTTAGCAGGATAACCCCCGCACTGTGCCCATTCCAGTGTACATGCACCACAAACAACCCAACCTTGGGTTCCCTAATAAAACAGCCAACATGCATTGCGGTTATAGTGGTCGTTGTTGGCCGCAGTTTATTAGGATTATATACATATACTTCGGTCATAATTCGTATGACCCCTGGTCATAAAATTATCATTTGCAAACTGTCATATTTTGGGTCATAAGTCATATACTCAGCATGTCATACATCTTATTTTGCAGTACATTGTATACACATCACCAGTTCGTAAATGGCACCGAAAGTTCTTTGGTTAGTTCCTTGTAGTCCTCTCTCTTTTTCTTGTCCCTTCTGGGACCATTATTTTGGTTGGTCTCCACGCTCTTTGCGTGTGGGGGGTAGCTTCTTCCCCGGAGTTAGGCCCCAACTCGCTACCGTGTCAGTCTCATTTGTGCCCTGCCATCAGGCGGGGTCTGGGCTGCGAGTGCCGTCTCCGTTTGCTACCCCCTTTTTTGTTAGGCCAACTCACCCTGCCGTGCGGCATCCCAAAGTGAGTGGCCCTGCTCCTACACACCGCCCTGTCGGTGTGTCTCCATAATCAACCATTGTACCATTACTTCTCCGCAAATGCTTGTTTGCTGTCCAGCACTGCGACACTGCTGTTCCTTAGGTGAGGGTGAGTGGGACAAAATTTCTCGGTGCGCCGCTCCCCTGCTCCACGATGATAGGAGCTATCTGGGGGAGCGGCGGCTTATATCCCTCCCACACTTTCCCGCCTTACAGTTGGTGTCCCCCCATTGGGGGGGTTTTACCTCGCCAGGACCCCCATTGGACGCGGGCCTGGCGCCTCTCTGGCGCCCGTGGGGAGGACGCGGGGCTGTTGTTACGCTTCTAGACGCTCTAGGGCGCCCAGAACCGGTTCCTTGCAGGGCTCGGCATTGGTTATGGCGCCGGACCTCGAGGCCCCCTTTGGGGGCGGCCTCTGCGATAACCCCAGCACTGTGCCCATTCCAGTGTACATGCACCACAAACAACCCAACCTTGTGTTCCCTAATAAAACAGCCAACATGCATTGTGGTTATAGTGGTCGTTGTTGGCCGCAGTTTATTAGGATTATATACATATACTTCAGTCATAATTCGTATGACCCCTGGTCATAAAATTATCATTTGCGAACTGTCATATTTTGGGTCAAAAGTCATATACTCAGCATGTCATACATCTTATTTAGCGGTACATTGTATGCACATCACCAGTTCGTAAATGGCACTGAAAGTTCTTTGGTTAGTTCCTTGTAGTCCTCCCTCTTTCTCTTGTCCCTTCTGGGCCCATTATTTTGGTTGGTCTCCACGCTCTTTGCGTGTGGGGGGTAGCTTCTTCCCCGGAGTTAGGCCCCAACTCGCTACCGTGTCAGTCTCATTTGTGCCCTGCCATCCGGCGGGGTCTGGGCTGCAAGTGCCGTCTCCGTTTGCTACCCCCTTTTTTGTTAGGCCAACTCACCCTGCCGTGCGGCATCCCAAAGTGAGTGGCCCTGCTTCTACACACCCCCCTGTCGGTGTGTCTCCATAACCAACCATTGTACCATTACTTTTCCGCCACGCCGTCAGGGAGGCTAACGTCTTCCTGCGGCTCCCCCCAATCTCCTTATTTCTCTCTTTTCCTTTTTTTTTTTTTTTGCTCTACTTGCAACCTGCCAGGGCCATTGCACCCTACAGGTTATCCCAAAACACACGCATCCCTTCTTCCGATACATGCACCCCGTCATGCTCATACAGTTCCGGGCGGCCTGGGTGGATGAGCCCATGCCTGATGCTCTGTAGGCCGTTGGTCTTACAAAATTTGCTGACTGCAATGTTCAGTTTTCTTCTTGAGTTATCGACTGCTTTGTGTGACTCGGCTCCCCGCCACACCACTCTGCTGATCACCTCTGACCACATGATGGTCGAACTTCCAAAGCCCTTGGATGTCCCCGTGAGGTCCGTCTGGATGTCTTGGAGGAGGGCCTTCCTCCCTCTTTGAGCAAGGTCGTTACCCCCAAGGTGGATTATCAAAACATCCGGGTGCCAAGCTGTGTCCGCCTGCAGGTCCTTGAGGGCCGTTGGTAGCTGATTCCATCTCATCCCTGGTTGCCCCAGCCACCGGATGAACGTGTTTACTGGTCTTCCTGTCAGTCTGTGGCCCCCCTTGCTGCCACCAAGCCTGCATCCTGGTTACGAACGAGTGGCCCACCACACACACCAGGCGGGGGCGCTTACCTGCTGAAACAATGGTCACAAATGTCAAACGTCTCTCGTGCTGGTAGATGCGCCCCCCTCCCCCGTGCTGTAGCCCCCCATTTCTGTCCTGATGGGGGGGGCTTCTACAGTAACTGGGGTCTGACGTAGGTCCGGTATGCCTGGGACCGCCATCTGCCCACTGATTGTATCCCTGCTTCGGTCATGCCGTGTTGTGCTGCTGATGTTGCTGCGCCAATCCTAAAAGAGTGGGAGCCAAAAGCCGCTGGGGGTAGCCCCGCTTTAGCCAGGGCCTGGCGCATCACTGCTGTGAACTGAAACTTGCTTAAGTGGCTCCCATCTCGATGTTTGAAAAGCGGGCCTTCCCCTGATGGGCGCACCGACATGCATGTGACCAAGCAGCACACTGCACAGTATCTGTGATCTTTGATGCACTTGAGCTGGGCTACTGCTCCCTTGCCGGCCTGATCTGTTTTTGACAGTATTAGCAATAGCTCAACCTCGGCTGCTTTGGGTCTGACATCGGCAGCCTGCAGGCACCGCCCTGCTGGCCCATCCTTCCTGGGTGCCACTAGTTTGCTGATTCGAAAGGCTCCAAAGAATGCTGTGGAGAAGGCCGCCCTGAAAAGGTGGAGCTCAAAAACATCCCTCGTGAATTCCTTTAGCGTGTCCATGAGCTGGCCCAATCTTGTGAAGTCTATTGGACGCCTGCCGTCTGCCTTTACCCCTTCTGCCCGCTTCCACCCCTTCATCGCTGCCTTAATGTACGGGGATGCTGTAGGGTCCTGGCTAGTGCAAATCTTAGTGAAATGGGCGACGGCTGACAGGTGGGCCTGCGCCCATGATCTAGACTTCTTAATGGTGAAAGCCCACTGGATAAACTGCTCAACTGCTGTTCGTGTTTCGCCCATGTTCGCCAGTGTCTGAATTCCTCCTATCTGCGTCACTGTCCCTGCGTATTTTTTGTAGCATCTGGCAGCTTCCGGGGCAAGGGCTTGATTTACTAACGCTGACAAGTCTATCCTGCCAGGCCCCACAGCTGTTCTGGGAAGGGGGTCATTACTCGGTCCGCCCCCGGGGCCAACTCCCTGACCCTGTTCATCTGTGCTCTTGACAGGGCATCCGCCACTGCATTCTCCACCCCCGGTACATGGCAGGCCTTCGGGTCTACGTTCCCCATCAACTGTAATTTAACCAATTGCCGCATTAGTCGTAGTGTGTCAGGGCACCTCGCCGATCCCTTATTGATTGCCTGAACCACCCCTTTGTTGTCTAACCACAGCGTCAACTTCATGTTCCTCAGTTCCTGTTTCCAGACAGTTAGGGCCACAATTATGGGGAACAGTTCAAGGAATGTAATGTTGGCAGTGATGCCCTGCTAATGCCACCTGCTTGGCCATTGGCCTGCACACCATTTATCCCCCAGGATTGCCCCAAGGCCTGTGCTCCCGGAAGCGTCTGTAAACAGGGCTATCTGCCTAGCTGTCACCCAGCCCTCTCTCCAGATTAGGACACCGTTAAAGCCAGACAGGAATGTGTCCCACATGAGCAGGTCCTGTTTGACCCCTGCTCCAAGCCTGACGTGATGGTGTTTGTGATTGAGTCATGCTGTTAGCTGGGTTAAGTGCCTGGCGAAAACCCTTTCCGCTGGGTTTCCCCTGGCAGAGAAGTTGAGTTTGCCAATCAACCTTTGGAGGTCATGGAGGGTTGCCTTGTTGTGGCCGCAGAGGCCCCTCACCTCCTCCCTGAAATCCATCACTTTCTCCTTTGGTAATCTGGCTGTTCCCGCGACTGAATCTAGCTCTATCCCCAGAAATGTAATCTTTGTAGCGGGGCCTGCAGTCTTCTCAGCTGCCAACGGGATCCTTAACTCCCCAGCTTACCCCCGAAATGCCGCCAGTGTGTCACTGCATTCTGTTGACCTGGCGGGCCCGTGAGCAAAAAGTCATCAAGGTAGTGGAGTTTGCCCCCTGCGGGGTGCCTGTCATGCAGGGCCCCTTCTAGAAAGGTGCTGAACTGCTCGAAGTATGCGCAGGAAACTCCGCACCCCATAGGCATTGCTTTATCGATGTACAGGGCCTCCTCCCACTGGAAACCCAAGAGGTGAAAACTGGTCGGATGTACCTGCAGGAGGCGGATAGCTGACTCTATGTCTGCTTTTGCCATGAGGACCCCCAGGCCTGCAGACCGAACTAAGTCGATGGCGTCATCGACTGTAGCGTATCCCACTGAGCAAGCTGAGGCACGGATCCTGTCATCTTCTGACGACCCCTCAGGGAAGGATAGGTAGTGAATAAGTCTGAACTGTCCTGGCTCCTTTTTGGGAATTACCCCCAGTGGTGAGATTACCAACCCCTCTATCAAGTGAGGCGGCAGGGGGCCCTCTATCCTACCCAGGGATTTCTCTTTTTCAAGTTTTCTGCGAACCACATCTGGATGTTGTAGTGCTGATTTTAGGTTGTTTGCGCCGCCCAAGGGGAGGGGGCCTACAAATGGTATCATGAACCCTTCCTCAAACCCTTGCACTAGGACTGCTGCATCTGTTTTGTTGTGATATTTGTTGGCTAGCCTGAGGAGTTGATGTGTGTTGATAGGGGACGTGGCTAACCGGAAACTGTGCAACCCTTTTGGGTCCCCCCAAACCTCTTTACCTATGTCACTGTTTTCTTTTCTTCTCTTTCTTGTCCCCTCTATGCTCTTGCTTGCGTCGGAACCCTGCCGCCGGATGCCCTCCGCCACACACGGAACATATGTGTTGAAATTTGCATGAAGATCCCCAAGTGCACTCATTGGTGTTGTATTTCCAGCAGGTTGCCACTGGCCCGCTGGAGGGTGAGGGTTTTCATGCGTCAAAGTGCTTAGGCCAATGAAAAGACTTACCCTTCCCCTTGTAGAAGGACCCCCGAAAGGGCTGCTCACTCTTTCCCGCCCAAGTTTTCCCTTCTTTGGCCACCATCATTTTATGTATAAAGCCAGACATATCCTCCTCATTCCATTCCATTTCCGGGTGTGCCTGCATCTTCAACATGAAACCTTTGTCGTATTCTAACCACGCATCCCCTGGGAACTGTCTCTGTGCCCCATGGATGTTGGTCTCGTATAACCATAGGTCCGCTGCGCAGCGCGGGAATTTCTCCACTATTATGCACGCCATTAATCTAAATGCGTCCAACCAATTGTCAAAATTCCTTTCCTTCCTCTCCCTTCTCCTTTCCCTTTTATCCTCGTCCTTCTTGTCGCAAGCTGTCAGGTCCAGCCCGTCTAACTGTATCTCTAAGAGCGAAAAAATTTCAATAAATTCTTTCCTCCAAACCCTCTCCTTCACTGCCAAGGGGATAAGGCTTGCTAAACCTGTGGCCCTTGTGGTCATTGATGCTGGACCAGGCGATGGTCTGGTGTAAGCTTCTGGAGCTGAAGCTATTCTAGTTGGGTCGCTTGATGTACTTGCGCTGCCCCATGCTGCTAAGGGGGTTCCTAGCTTCCCTGTGCCTCATGTGAGGCCTGCCCTTGCAAGTGCTCCTGGAAACTTGCTGTTTCCATGGGCACAGACCCTTGATATCTATATCATGAACCAACTCTTGACGAAAGGCATTGCTGACTGCCCTTTTACTGATCATAGAACTCCTTAGCAGGAAAATGCTTTGCTCAAGCCGAAAGGACAAATGTTCCGATCAGTAATGAAAATATTGTCAACTAAGGTGTAAATTCACAGAGTACCTTGTTGGTACACAGTGTAAAAGAGTAACACCTAGGCATTTGCAAGTGATTTGTAAAATATGTTAAAACCAACCAACAGCAAACATCTGTCACTTCAACGGAGATTCGTTTTTTTCTTTTTACTAAAGGCACCTACATCCCTTCTTCTTTTAAACTGCATGCTGACAAAAAAACAGGAGGCAGGAGACCTTAAATACTACATAACATGGTAAAGTTTTTGCCAAGTCCGGCAGGGGCAGCATGCAATACAGGAAGAAGTGTGACTCGAAAGCCAGGGAGGGAAGTGTAAATCAGGTCAGTACCACCTGTTAACGCATGTCTTCCACCCCAAAATACTGACATTGTAATATGTCCATGCATCTAACACCAGGGATTCCATATACTCATTATGAGCGCCACAGTTCTATTTTACTTGTACCCCCGGGGTTCTTTTACAGAAAGGCTTAGGAGTTTCATCTGGTTCCAAATCATGAGGCACAATTTCTTGGCTTTCTTCCTGATTCTGCTCCTGTTATTCCCGATTCTTCAGTCAAGTGCTTGCTGTTGTTTTCCTCTGTTGATCACATTCTTAATATATTAATTCCTTTGTTGAACTTCGTCCCGGTTCTACACTGCTCTTTAGCCTTGATTCCTGGATCTCGTTCTTGTTTAATGGTTCTGTTCACCGCCTGGATGTTTTATTCCTGGTTCACCTGTCTGTTCATTGGCACTGCTTCCCTCTTAAACCCTTATTCCTGCGTTTCTTATCTGTTCATTGACTCTCTTTCTCTCTGCAGGCTTTTCACTGACTCAGCCTGTTTATAGTCTGTCCCTGTGGAGCCTTTATTCCCAGTTCTCTTGCAAGTTCATTGGTTCTGCACAGGCTCTGTAAGCTTTATTCCTGGTTCTCATTTCTCTTCATTGGTTCTGTCCTCTCTTTGCGGGATCTAATCCTGGTTCTCCTGGCTGTTCATTGGTTCTGCTCCCCTTCTGTAACCTTTACTCCTGGTTCTCTTGCTTGTTCGTTGGTTCTGCTCACCCTCTGTAGCATTTATTCCTGATTCTCCAATCAAGTCAAGTAGAACTATATGGAACACTAACTCAGCATTATGCATGCGCAGGCACAAACACAAGACACCATACCATCAGTTATGTACACCAAACAGCAAGGTTTGTGGCTTATCTCTATACAAGTCCGTGTTTGTGGCCTCTCTCAAATGCAGGGACAATTAATTCCACCATTTGTTCCTTTTAATCTGTAATATTTTGCCCAGAGGATTTATCTTTCAAAATTAGTGACGTCTAATAGGCTGAGCCCCTCTTGTGAATAGTTTTATACAGCACCACAAAGACTTGAAATTTCACACCACTGGCCACATGAAGCTAGTTCAGCCCCATCAGCATAGAGCTGTATTTTTTACAGTGATTAAGTCCAGCTGCTACAGACTCCCTAGTTCTGAATTTTTGTTATCACCCCAGTATCTTCTTGAATGCTCCCACAAAGATGGTATTACAGTAATACATTCAAATCAGCATATTCAATGTCCTTGTTCCTCCTCTGAAAGCTATTATTCATGATTATCCAGGCTTTTCATTCTTTCTATCCCCATCCCACCACCTACCCTAGCATTGCTTTTGTGTCTGTCTCTGCAGCTGTTATTACTTGTTTGTCTGCCAGAACCTCTCTAGCTCTTATTTCTGATTCTCCTGCCCTTTTTCTGGCTCTTTTTTTCTCTGTTTTTCCCAATGTTCCTTTGATTTCTGGTTCTCCTGATTGTTTCTTGTCTCCACGCCTTGTGCTGCAGAAATCTCAAGTTTAGAAAATTCCTTGAATTAATTAGCATATTTGATTATCTCGAGGTAAGTGATGTCACACAAACTTTGACATCAATGACAAAATAGGAAAACGAAAAAACAATCAAACTAAATCGAAAATTAATACCATAACACCAGAACCTCACTAAAATAGGCTAATGTTGTAAGCAGTAGGCTGATGGGTCCAAAGTAGCTATTTCCATCAAATGAAGGTGTCTGTGGGATGGCTCCCAGTGAATTTGTGCGGCGTCCTGAAGTTTCCGCAGCTCCCAGGAGAAGCGCAGAAGAAAGCTGAGCTCCAAAGAGAGGCACATTTAAAGATCCAGCTAACACATTCCATCGGGGGTGACATTGAGCCTGCAGTAAGAGAGAGCTCAAACTGACCTCTTAATGTGTGAGGATCACTCTCAAAGTGTGAAAATGAGATCTCTGGCTCTGTTGTTTTATCTAGGCGCTCCTGTCTGTTACCTGGCTCTGTTCCTCCCACTGTTGCTTCTACTCGTGGTTCTCCACCCTCTTCGTCAGCTCCACCATATCTTTTACCTTGTTTTATGGCTCTGGACTCTCCTCTGTAGCTTGTAGTCCTGGTTCTCCTGCTCTCTACCCATCTCTCTACCTCTTGCACAATGGGCTCTGCTCTACTGCTATGTAGCTCTGTTCACTTCTGTGTATGTACCGAGGGTTTCGTTCCTTACCGTCCTTCCAGACATCAGCATGGAGGAACGCCAGGCCTCTGGCTAAGGAGACAGCAAGGCCTAGGGTGCCGTTCCAGTCAGTGGTGTGTTGAATCAGGAAGCTTCTCAGAGAACCCTTAGAAAGAAGAAGAAACAAAACAAGAAGAAACAGAATTGAGAACTAGTGTTTTCATAGCCATTCCATTATTATATTTAAGCCAAGACAGCCACCTCCCAGTTCACTTTGTTTTAGCTGGTATCATGCACAGAGGTTTTGTTCAGAGGCCAACAACCTTTTGAGGAATTAAAAGATTTTCTAACACATCTACTTGGGCGCTGTTTCTATCGCTCGAGGAATGATTCTGTTCACGCAGATTACAATTCATATATTTGTGTCATACAGTAATGAAGTTCCAGCAATTTTATGGCAAGACAGGAGGCTAGTATTATGCATTAATTTTTATTCACTATTTCCAAGCAGCAAACACTTCAAAGTTCCAAAAAAAGAACACTGCAAGACTCATAAAGAAATTCAGAATATTCAGTCCATAAAACCCCACAATATTCTATCTTCTCCGTCTTTTGATTGCTGCTTCCAGGTAGATAAGTATATCCTGTTATAATTGGTATATTTGTGTATTGTTCGGGGTTTTGTTAGAAATTGTAGTATCAATTCAATTTATGTATTGTTTTTGAGGGAGAGCCGGTTTTTGTGTTTGTGTGAATGTTTTTAAAGGGAAATTATTTATTCGAGAAAGTAATTACTTATGTTTTTATTTCTATTTATTACTTAGCGCATCTGAGTAAGTGAGTGATTTAAGGAGGAATTTGTAATTTAAACCGGGGCTTGGAAATACCTTTAAACAAGATCTTTGACTCTCCAAAGTTCAGTTATCGGTTATGGGCGGCGTTTGAAATGCATGCCTCACGCCCCCTCTGCACACGTTTGGAAGTGTGGGCATTTTCAGCCCCTGCATGCTTCAATACCAAGAAACAAGTGGGCGGCCATCTTTATTATGGGCATGCACCGTGTAAGGATTTATTCCCGAAGAAAATAGGCCATATTTGAGCAATGCCTCGGATTTAAGAGGAAAGAACCTTCCTTCACTAATCCGAGTGGTTTTTTTTCACAGTGACGGCTTCGGTGTCAGGTGCTAGAATGCACTGAGGCATTTGGTATCGCATTTTGACAGCTGAAGCGAGAATGCTTCTTTAAACCGATAGTAGGCTTTGAGAGTACTGTTGCAAAAGTTATGACTTTGGTGTAATTCTACAAGGGATGCTTTCCCACCCACGGGTGACGAGGATGAACTAGGTTCAATGCACCACGATGAATATGAAAGACAAGGTATTGTAGCCCAGCAAACACTACTCATTGTATAATTGATATAGAGGTATTGCTTTTGGGTTTCTAACAATCCCATAAAGGGATCAGGGGCATCGTGAAAACAGCAACAAACCTTATTTCGTTATTCACAGTATCACACACAAGGTACTAAGACAAATTAACATTGTTATGTTAAAAGTATTTATTACTACAGAAACAATCTGTTTCTCACTGCACCTGAAGCAACTACATAGAATATTATGACAACAGCAACTAGACACGTTATAAATAACGAGAAAAAGAAGAAAATTCCCAGCATTGTTAAAATGTCATTTAAAAAGTTATCTAGAACCTAACACCCTAATGCCTACTTCTATGCGCTATACTATTAGAGCATGAAAGGCAGAGCAACTTGTAGGCTAGAGTTTCTTAGGCGAAAGAGTGCGCTGTATACCTTGTTGAGAGCAACAGCTGTCTTTATCAGTGGAGGTGTGAAGACAGTGTTCCCCGTGAAGGGCAAACACCCACTGCGGTAGCAGCTAGTCACTCTTTCTCTGGGAGGTGGCTTTATCAGCTTCAGGTGAGATTTGCGAAGTGTGAAGAGCGCTGGCAGTAAGTAAGACTTTCTCTGGCAGAATCGTGGGAGATAATCTAAGCGAAGGACCTCTGCTGACAAGTAGTCAAGTAACAGTCCTTATATCCTAAATCTTATCAGAGATTGGAATTTTTGACATAAATTTAGGAATGTCTGACATAGATTATGTGCATCAAGGTATGCTTTTCAGACGTCTCCTTATGGACATATAAGGCAAGCGGACGTCAATTCAGACTACATTATTTTGGTTATATGTCTGTATGTAGCGGCTTTCCTGCTGGTTTGGTTGGGCACACGCCGTACTCCTCCCTAGGGGACTACATCTCCCATGGTGCACAGCGCGAGGACGCGCTAGAAAAGGAGAACGCCGACCCGCAGCCCCCTGTAGCTGCTTTCCTGCTGGTTTGGTTGGGCACACGCCGTACTCCTCCCTAGGGGACTACATCTCCCGTGGTGCACAGCGCGAGGACGCGCTAGAAAAGGAGAACGCCGACCCGCGCCCGGGCCAAGGGCAGGCCTGTCCACGCCCGTCGGAGCCCGGTGGAGGCTGGGCCCCCCCTCTAACATCCTGCTTCTGATCTTAGATAATGTTGCCATCTCTCCTTTTATTGATTCTTCGTAATTATGGTGAAACGGAAAGTCACTATGGAAAAAGTGGGTGGAGGGAATGTAGCAACACTTGATGCGTTCCTGACCAGAGCAGTGAGCGTCCTCACACATGAAATCGAATTGACAGAGATGCTTATCTATGGAGCCACTTTTTCTTTCCAACAGGTCACCATCAGGGAGCACCCACGAGAACGTTTCACACACTCCGCTGATACAATTGGTACCATCTGGCGATTTTCCGCCTGGCCAACGGGAACCCTCACCCATTACTCAATCGCCACCTACCACTAACAGGAGGGGCGCCGCACTCTCACCCCATATTGACTCAGCAACTGACCCTCCAGCAAAGCGACGTAGGGGTGGTGGAACCACCAAGCCCAAGCCAACTAAAACCCACTCGCGCTCCCAAACCCAAGGCTGCTCACCCCAAGGCAGTTACACTGAATACACCAACACCACTGACTCCATTAATTGCGAACATCGCACCCCCACAAATAATACTAGACAACGCTTTTTGGGCAGAAGTAAGCAAAATGATGACTACCATATTGGACCCCATCTTACTCAAGCTAACTCAGATTGGAAAGCTGGCCTAGAGTCTCAGAATATACCTGCCCCACTTCTGACGGCGACCCAGATTGCTGACCTTACACCCTCAGCTACGGATAAAATTCCAACTCATGCCCGTGTTGGCCGGGGCGTGACTGACTTACCGCCTCTGGGTATTCCAACCAGCACAGCCGCTCGGGGTGGGTTGGCCCCCCCCAGGTCATGGCCATTCCAACATACAACCGGAGGTTCCATCTCTACAACTCTTGGACATAAGGGACACAGTACATCAGGCACCACGAGGGTTGGGGGAACCAAGAACGGTATTTCAATCATTAGGAACACAATATACTCCTTTGGCTGCTGTGGATAATCACTTACATCAAGTTCTCCATCTCCCACCGGCAGCTTCCCCTCTAGTGTTGGTCTTGGCGAATGTTCCTCCCTTGCGGGACAAGCAGTATGAATCCACCTCACAGCTAATGGACCAATGTCTGCACTGGCTATCAAATCATCTCATGGACTGGGGAACGAGGAGCCATCAGTTAGCCAACAAAATTATCATGGCTAGGAGAGTGGGGTGGGTGGGCAGCTCCATTAAATCCATTCCTGGAGACTGTGTGGTGATAAATTTTAATAAAGCTCACATGGGTACTTCTCTCCTTAAAAATTTCCATAGAACATTTCTTAGGAGTACGCAGATTGCTCCTTTAACACTGGAGCACTTCTATAAACAGGGTCCGATGCCAGGAACTGACCAGAGGGGCAGGATAAGATCAGGTCAGCACACACCGCGATATACAGAGGGCCCCAGCACTGCTTTGGGGGTTAGGCTATATAATAGATTTGCTCCCCTTTCAGACCTGGAATCTTGCGATTGACTATCACCAACTACCCACCCATCAGCCACAAGAGATTCCATACCAGCCAACCCTGTGCTTGCTACGCAACAGCCCCCTAAGTTTTCTCTACCCCAGAGTACAGCTGACAGAACCAAGATTAGTCTAGCATCATGGAACGTGGCGGGAATCGCTTAGAAGGTAGGAAATGCCCAGTGGCATAACCTCTGGCAATCAATGGAGATTATTTGTTTCCAGGAGACATGGGCTAAGGAGCCAGTCTTCTTTTCGGGGTTCCGTACAATTCATACAGCTGCAGAGCCCTCAGCGTCGGGTAGAGCGAAAGGGGGACTAATAACTTTAATCTCCAGTACCTTACCCTTACAAGTAAAGCTGGTCGGTTCCCTGAACAACCACATCCAAATTCTCCAACTGGAGCCTATAAATGACGGACACTGGATTTTAATTAACTTTTATAATAACGAATTTGGGGGCAATATGAAGCGATTGGCAGACGAACTAAATAATGAGTTAGAAATACTTAACTTACACACAAAAGGGCCCACTTAGCATAATCTGGTTGGGGGACTTTAACATTCACCTGTGTAAGTACAACAAGGCTAGGGTGTGTGGGCTGGACGATCTGCAGGGTAACCCTCTCCTACATTTTACACACAATGAATATGGTGATACCCTCAATAGACTATTATACACGAGACACCTGAGCGTAACTAATAGTTCTAAGACAGGTCAGATAGAGAAAACATTCAGGAGGAATAATTATGAGTCCACGATTGATTTCATCCTAGCCTCTTCTGCAATAGGAGAAAGAGTGGACCATTCAGACAATCTATTCACATGCTATAGTGATCTCGCTCTCTTACTTATCTGCTTAAGCATCCCTCAAAAAGTGAAAAAACATCAACAGGTAGTAGATAACATCGTACTAACCAGGAAAAATGGTTATCAATTAAAGTGGGCACAGGTTGAGAAGCAGAACTTGGCACCTGCAATAATAGCACAAGTAAGGGATGACATCCTATATTGTTTGGCCGAGGTGTCTTCTGCCCCACTACTAGTCACTCAGTTTACAACCCTTATAACAAAACTAAAGGCGGCACTCACTCGACATAAGCCAGCAAATGCCACACCCCCTAGTCGATGGTTTGACTCACCATGTTCGTTAGCTAGGAGAGTCCTTATTAATGCTTTAAAAATCCAGCCTAGAGACCCAGTACTGATAAGATCGCTCCGTAACGATTACAAACATGTTAGAAGTAAACGAGTAACGGACATAAGGGAAAAGGCTTGGGAGGACCTTGAACAAGCCGCCAGCTCACGAAATAGTAGGGAGTTTTAGAAAGTTATAAATGCCCCATATTTCAAAGATTCCAAGGATCCGTCCCAGGACACGCACGTAGAGGAAGACGTGTGGATACGACATTTTGAAAGTATTTTCGGACTAAAATCCCCTCTGGAGCTCCCGCAACCTGACTTAGCACCCTCATACCAAGGAAGCCTGACGTTCTCATTGCACGAAGTTAGAAGAGGGTTGGAAGCTTGCGTTCCAGGAAAGGCCCTGAGTCCAGATGGGGTCCCAATCGACCTTTTTCAGGCCAACTATGATAAGTGGGTACCCCTAATAACAAAGGTTTTTAATAGCATAGCGGCAGAGGGCCCCCCACCATCCTGGAATCATAGTGTAATAGTTCCAATCTACAAGAAGGGAGATAGGGGCAGCCCGAAGAACTACAGGCCCATCTCCCTTCTGGACACAACTGCCAAACTCATGGGCCGGTTGTTATTAGCTAGGCTGGAGGTATGGGCGCAAGAACATAACATCCTGATGCAGGCGCAATATGGGTTCCAGAAGGGGAAGGGGACAGTGGATCAATGCCTCAACCTCTCGCTCTGTATAGATAAATATACGAAGGCAAAAGCGGGAAGATCTACATGGCCTTTATGGATCTGTCAGCGGCCTTCGATTGTGTGTCCCATCAGAAGCTGTGGCCCATGATGGAGGGTATGGGGATTGATCCCCTGATTATCCGTTTCATCCGTCAGCTATATGCCAATGCCACTGCCTGTATGCGGTATGGCATAAACGGGGAATGCACGAGCTCATTTAAGATCGAGAAAGGAGTCAGGCAGGGATGCGTCCTTGCCCCGTTTCTTTTTTCCATCTATACAAACGGGGTGGAGGCGGCCCTGTCTGGCTCACCCCTAGACGTGCCTAAATTTGACAACATCCCCCTTCCAATACTGGCGTATGCTGACGACGCAGTCCTAATTGCTAGGACAGGAGTAGCTCTCCAAAGCCTCATAACTTCATATGCTTCATTCATGGCTTCATTAGATCTTAGAGTGAACGAAACCAAATCCGTCATCATTATAGCTGGAGCTGCTAGAGGAGCGAAACCCCCTTACTTCCACCTGGCCTCAAAGAAAATCGAAGTGGTTGAGTCTTTCTCATACCTGGGAGTCCTGTTCGACAAAAAACATTCTTGGACAAACCTGGTGGCAGCAAGAGTCCTGGGTATGGAAAGAAGTAACCACGCCATAAATGGCTTTGCCAAGAAGCTGGGAGCCAGCCCCCTGGATATGATTAAAAACATCTATCATGCAAAATCAAAGGCTGCGGCAATTTACGGGGCGGGAGACTGGGGGATGGCCCACATTGATCAACTACAGAGAATGGAAGATACCTTCTTTAAAACCAGGGTCTCGCTACCACATTCATCCTCCAACTATATTTACACCTTGAATTAGGGCTGCCTTATTTGTCTGACTCCATTAGACTGGCACCGATCTTGCTGTGGCTTTCGATCTGGCGCAGGACCACTGTTAACTTAACACAATGTATAATTGGCGACTGCCTGAAGCTGGAGGGTCATAGCAGGATTGGATGGCTCAGATATGTAGAGGCTGAACTGAATGCAATTGGGCAGGGAGAACTAGTCAGGGATCCTGCTTCTTGTAGCAGGGTCTCAAATTAGAAAATAACTGAGTTATATATGCAGAGGGCTAATTTTGCCCGTAGGGAAAAGAACCAGCGCCAAAAGTCGCTTATCACATATGACCTTATCCCGCCAAGATCTAGGGAAGGCTACTCATATCTCTCCCGCACTACTATTGCCCAGCACAGATTTATCCTGTTGCGCTTCCGTCTGAACTTCATTACCCTAATGCTTGGGTTTCCAGAGAAGAAATTCAAACATGCAGACCTGAGCCTATGTCCCTGCGACAACCATTCGCCCCAGTCGGACTTACACTTAGTACTGTTCTGCAAGTTTTTATCAAACTGAAAGAGAAGCCTTTATTCTCCCAATCTTAAGGCGTCATAATTTTATTGAATTTAGGGTGGCATTGTATTTCTTAAAGGCTCTTTCTAACCCTTTTGTTTCCTTCTCGGTAGCATCTTTCTTGTGGGCTTGTTTGAGAAATAGAAAGGCGAGGGGTTTGTCACCCTAAATTACTGTAAGCTTGTGTGCTAAGTGACTTGGTTTTAAGAGACACCTAAAGCCCGATAAGATTTTAAATGTTTTTTATGGGTTTTATACTATTTGTCTGATTAAGGTCTATCTGATGAAATTGTGCTTTTATGCTCTGTTTGTAAATAGATCGAATAAAGATTTTATTATTGTTGTTGTTGTTGTCTGTATGTGTTCTTAGTAAACCTTGACATGAGGAGAAGACATTTGACCCAGACGAATATCGCCTTAGATGATGTATCTGTCATTAATCGAAAAACTTGGCAATATCACAGTTCTTAGAAAGATAAGATCTAGCGACATCTGCGTTGAAAGGCAGACATGACAATGATTCTTCATTGAACAGGGAATATGGCGGGGTCATTGTATAAGTTGAGGAAGATGGCAACCTCCATGGACCAAGATAGGGTCGGAGCATACATAGGATGGAGTCGTACCTTAGGGACTTTACGACAGTACTTTGAGGGATCATTAGCCTACAATTGAATATAAAAAAATATGACAGAAGAGCAAGAAATTCATGAGGAGGACAAATTAAGGGAGATTGTGTGACAGGAAATTGAACAAACAGACAGCAGACTGTTAATCTTTAAAGATGGTAAGAAAAGAAGAGTTATAGGGTAATGAAGAGGAAGGCTTTTGCTCCTTATCTTATGAGGAGGACTGTGCAAATAGAGGTCCAGGTAGTAAGGGCCTAAGGAAAAAGAGGCAAATATCAGCAAAGGAGGTGTCTGATGTTTCTGGGCATTGAGCCCTAAGTGACTTGCAAAGAAAAGGTGTCCGTAGCGGCATTGCGAAAAGGGATGATATAAGAGCGAATTATGAGGTATTTTGACATTCCATTACAGAAGGAAGGAATAAATATTGGGATGAATAAATTTTTGATTTTGATATGGATAATTATTCAGGTAATTAGTTTGGGGATGTAGATGAAGTTATGGTTGTTACTGATAGGTAGATTTAGGGCCCGTAAGTTCAGAAGTTGTTTGACCCGAAAGATGTAAGACATCCAAGGAGATTAGATTAGTGGCTTTTGAAGCATGTGGTAGAGTACATTAAGCAAAGGATTAAGAAACCACTAGAGAAATGTAATGAGGGTGAAATACTCGAGAACAGTTGTGGAAGAAAAGGAGACTATGACTCCGAATTTGGATCCAGATCTGATTACTTATTTGTTTAAACTAGGAAGAGTTCCTAGGAAAGGATTGCAGCATTGACTGAAACAATGTGAAGACAGGCTGTTTGATGTGTTAGGTCTACTGAAACGAATTTTTGATTTAGTAGAGGCAGCCTACATTAATGGAAACTACATTAATATTGAACTGCTTAGAGTCTGGAGTCAGAGGGCTATTTGCTTTCTAGGGAACGCAAATGCCAGTCTGACTGCTGATAGGAGGAAAGCATTATTGATGCAAATAAATTCTACGTTGGGCAATTTGGCACAGAAAGAATCCTCGCTGGAGACTAAAGTCCTATTGTTTGGAGAGGGGTGGTTAAATCCCTTGGAAAACGTCTCTACACTTACCACTTTAGATAAAACTAAAACTTCAATGAAGAAGGTTTTTAGTGGAAGCAATTTATATGGTAGGGCAGTAAGGAAAGGGCAAACGTTCAGCGGTGGAAATATTAGAGCCAAATATAATCAAGGAATAGGAGCTTATAGAAAATTTCAAATAGGGGTCGTTTTTATCCTCAAAGAGGTAGAGGTGGAAGAACTAGGGCTTCAAGAGGAAGAGGTCAACAAACTGCCGCTACACAAGGGTAGTACAAGGACCTTTACTGGTTCTACCCAGAAAAAGGTGAGAGGCAGGCTGAGACATGGAAATTGATAACTCAGGATCCTTGGGTGATTGCAGCTGTAAAGAGCTATGTAATAGATTTAAAGAAGGTACCTTTTCAGGAAAGAGAACCAAGGGAGTTGGTATTCAGTCAAGAACAAAAACAGGTAGTGGCAGAAGAGATAAATATCATGTTTGAAAACGAGGCTATTACAGAGGTAGTTAAAGAGAAAATAAGGTTTGTTAAGTACTCTGCTTCTGGTGGAGAAGAAAGATAAAGGTTAAAGACCAGTGATAAATCCGAGGTCTTTAAATCGTTTTGTAATTTACAATCATTTCAAAATGGAGGGTGCCCATATGTTGAGAGACGTTTTGCAGTAGTTGGATTGGATGGTGAAATTGGATCTAAAGGATGCCTATCTTACTGTTTCAGTCAGCAAAGAGAGTCAGAGGTGTCTTCAATTCAGATGGGAACGTCTGTTATATAAGTTCTAGGGTCTTCTTTTTGGACTTTCTTCAGCACCGTGGTGTTTCACGAAAGTCTTAAAACCAGTAGTCAGTTTCTTACGGGACCAAGGTGTAAGGATGATTATATATCTGGATGACATTCTAATTGTGAATCAGGAAGTGATGGTTTTGATGAAGCATCTGTCTATGGCGGAAAACCTGTTGGTGAGATTGAGTTTTATTATCAATCAGGAGAAATGGATTCTTTTGGGTTTAGTTATAGATACGGTAAAAGTTTAGCTTCAGTTACCAGAGAGGAAGATAATAATGATAAAAAGAGAGGTGAGTCTTTTGAGGGAAAGGAAAGAGGTGAAATTGAGAGAACTTGCCTGTGATATTAGTCTTCTTTCGTCGTCAATTCAATTGGTCTTTCCATTTGCATTACAGAGCTTTGCACCGCTTAAAAACAGTTGGTTTAGTGAGGGGTCTCTGGTATGGAGACAAGGTGGCGATAACGGAGGAATTAAAATTGGAGTTAACCTGGCGGTTGGAGAATTTGAATGCTTGGAATGGACGAGCAGTTTTTGGGATGTTACCAGATTTTGTGGTAGAGTTGGATGCGAGCAGTTCGGTGGGGAGTACTGTGCAATTGGAGGGAGATGGAAATGTGAGGAGAAGGAAGAGCATATAAATTCTTTGGAAATTACTGCAGGTCTGTTTGCTCTTCTCATTTTAAGAGGGAGAAAGTCAAAGAAACTGTCAGAACTTGCAAAACAGTTATGGGAGTTTTGTCATGAACACAAGATACAAGTGATCGCTCTGTATTTACCAGGGAAGGAGAATTTAGTGGCGGATTGGAATTCTTGCAATTTGAGGGATTGCTGCGATTGGAAGTTAAGAGAAGATTTTTTTCAAAAGATAGAGTAATGTCTGGGATTACTAGAAGTGAATTTATTTGTTTTCCGCTTAACCTTTCAGAAAGATAAATATTTCAATTGGTGTCCAGATCTGGGAGCAAAGGCGGTGGTGAATTTATTCAAAGTTGGGTGAATCCAAAAGGTTATGCTTTTCCTCCTTTTGCGATGATTCAGAGAGTGATGGTCCAGGTGAGGAGGCAGAAGTGTCAAATAGTTTTGGTAACGCCTTTTTGGGTGACTCATGTTTAGCCCCTGTCAGTGATGGAGTTAGCTGTGGAAGTACCTTATTTAATTCAGTCTTGCAAGGGGGCGTTTGTAGGTGTAGGAGGAGAGGAGCATCCTTTGGTGGAATCAGGTATGCTCAACCTTCTAGTTTGGAAAATATCAGGAATTCAGGAAGATTTTTGGTCTTTTAGGAGAGGCTTCAGAATTTCTCAATGAGTCATGGGCACCAGGAACTATGAAGAGATATAAGGGGGCATGGAATGTCTGAGTATGTTGGTGCTTGGATAGGGAGTTGGACCCCGTGGAGGCTGATGAAGTAGAAGTTGATAATTTATTAGCTAATTTGTTTGCCAAGTTTTTTTCCTATAGGACAGTTAATTGTTATAGACTGGCTATTGAAGCAGATCATTCTTTGTTGAATGGTTTACCTATTGTGAAAAGTCCTTTGTTTTGTAGAATTTTAAAAGGGATTTGTGTGAAGAGAACTCCAAGGTTATGTTATGAAAGTGTATGGGATGTCAATGTGGTGGATGGTGGGAGTCTTGGCCAATGAATAGGTATTTAGCTTTAAAGGAGTTGACATGGAAATTAACCACTTTACTTTGTCTAATTTCTTTTAGAAGGGTATCTGATGTTCAAGCTTTAGATATCACCATAGATTGTATCAACTGGAAGGAGTGATTTTTTAAATTTGGAGAAGGACAAAGACTAGTCCATTTTTTATCCGAGATTTGAGAGTCAACCCAAATTTTGTGTGAGAGACTGTTTTCAGGAGTGATGGCATGAGTCAGTTATTGATTTCATATGTAAAACCATATAAAGCAGTTTCTGTAGCTACTACTGCTCAATGGGTGAAAGAAGTGATGAAGGAGTCTGGTGTGGACATAGATTTAAATCACACTCTGCGAGAGGAGAGTTTTTATTTACAGCAGGTTGGAAGAAGTGATGAAAGCAGCAGATTGATCAAATGCTGAAGTTTCAGGAAATTCTATTTTAAACCTGTTAAGCATGTTTCGGGTCTCGCTTTTAGAGATTCTGAACATGCATAATGCTAGTCTCCTGTCTTGCCATAAAATGCAGATTCTCAAAGCTTTAGTGGATAGAGAATTGTGATTTTATTATAGACAAAGAGGCTAGCATAATCCCTCCCTCCCTTCCCAGGTGTACGAAGAAGTGAATAGGAGGAAAGGGAGGAATTTGGTTTAAGAGGAGAAAGGATATGTTTTTCAAATCAAAAGAATTCTGATTAATGCAGGAAAGGAAAAGTTGGCATGAAACTAAGGGATTCTATATACATTTGTTCTAGGGATAAAATAAATTCTGAAAGGATATTTTATTTGTTTTATTTTTTGCAGATGTTTAAGGACCCGCTTTAGGCACACCGGAGACCAAAGCAGTCTGGATGAATGAAGAGCAGCGCAAAAGAGGAAGAAGATAGAATGTTGTGGGGTTTTATGGACTGAATGTTCTAGATTTTTTTAAGAGTCATGCAGTGTTCTTTTTGGAACTTTGAAGTGTTTGCTGCTTGGAAATTGTAAATAAAAGTTAATGCATAATGCTACCTTCCTTGTCTAATAAAATCCAGATTCTCCATCCACTAAAGCTTTGAGAATCGGCATTCTACCTGAGATCACTGCCTTAGATTCGAAGCTGATCTGAGTGGATTCCGCAACCTTTTAGAGAAGAAACCATCCAATACCATGGTCTGCTTGGTAATTTTTGATATACCTACACTACCTTTCTGAAGGTCACCACCATTTGTCCTTGTTGGCATGAGGTTCTGGGAGAGGGTCAGCTTGTCTTCCAATTTCATAACCAACCCACTCTAATGGTCTCCCGAGTACTGCTGCAACTATCCCATGTTCATCTGGGCATTCAACACAGTGACAATATAAGATGTCATGGAGCCAAGTCAGGAAGACAGTCTCGCTGATGGGAGGATTATCTGCTGAGCAAATCAACATATTTGTTAGCTAGAAAACAGTCTTTTCTCTGAAAGAACCACATTCCCATTTGAGAACACCTAAGTTACTCCTACGTCATGGTTAACTTTAATTGGATTTGATGACAACTTGGAGTAATTAATGTGAAGTCTCAAGGTTAGAAGAACCGCTGTAATCTGAAAGTCTTGTTGGATTTCTATTAAGATTCTATATTTATTCCGAAGTCACCAAGATATTTATAAATGAAAATCTTTTACCTCCTTAGATGAGTCATCACCAGTGCCATACATTTTGAGAAAGCTCCTGGTGCTGAGCTCTGGCCGTGTAGGAGCATTTTTTATAGTAGTGTTTTTTCTGACAATGAATTACAGGAATTTTCTGTATTTTCTTCGGGTTGGGTTATAAAACTACCCATCCACAAGTTGCTCAACCCAGTATAGAGTTGAAGTAAAACTATCCAAGGACTCCCATTGAATCACATGTTTGCATACCAGGACATATTAAAAAGAAACGACTTTAATTTCTGATCCAGCAGACCTGGTTCCCATGAATGCTTCCACTGTACAAAGTAGATTTCTACTTAGAGATATAGAAGCTGCCCTAATCGTCAAGGCACAGCACTTTTGCACAATATTCCACAGCCGACTGTCTTATCTGTCTTCTCTTATACTTTGCCACACTGTAAATTTATTTCACATGTGCCCCCACTAGAAGGATCTATCAAGAGAATAGGAGGTGGCAGGCAGAGGAGGGGGCATTGGCTCCCAAGTGCAGAAGGCTCTGCTGAGGCTGCATATGGCTGCCCTCTGCACATAAAAGGTTTGTCTTTGTTGAGGCTGGCGTTATTGCCAATGAGGGGTTTGCACCCGCTGCTGCTGGTGGTATGTTTTCTCTTGAGATCTATAATGAGGTCTTTGATACTTTCTTCCTTAGTCTGCCTGCTTTTAGGATTAAAACATTTTTATTGATTTTATAATGTAAGAACAACAGCCGCCACCTATATCCTTAGGCCGGTGGGAAATATCAACCATTGTGCAAGTGAAAAACTAAGGGAAAAAGAACGATAGCTATAAAGAAAAGATTGAGAAGAAAAACACTCGACAGCCAGAAATGAAAGTCACCAGTGGAAAGTTGTGTTAATCCAGTGGCTGTGCCATAGATGCCCCGGATTTCAGTTACTCTGCCATTTGTAATGCCTGAGTGAGGCGAAGTACCCGTAAGAATGTGGGACAGGTTAGTTCGACAGATTCAGTTGTTAAGAATTTTATAGTGGAGACCCGTGTTTTGTCAAAGCGTGGTAGTGTGTGTCCATACCCACGAGTTCCCATATTTTGTGTAGCCAATCCAGTCGGGTCGGGGTTGCGTCAGTACCCCAACGGGATAAGAGAGTCTGCTTGGCCTCTCCCAGCGCCAAAGTAATAGCTCTTCCATGGCAAGATCCGAGGGGGTAGGTCAGGGCGTTAGGCAGACCCAGGAATATGTAGCTTGGGAATCTAGGTAACTTTGTCTCATAGATGGCATCAATGTCGGACAGGACGGTCAACCAGAACTGCTGAATCTTTGGGCAGTCCCACAGCAAATGAGTCAGGGTGCCCTCCAGTCTTCAGCCATGCCAGCACTGTGGGTCTCCCCCAGCCTCCCAACGGGCCACTCATACTGGGGTGTAATACCAATAATGAGCAATTTTGAGGAACATCTCCTTGCCCGCTGTGCTGCATTAGGAGTCCCTTGCCCTATGGAGCATATCCTGCCATTCTTTGAGAGAGAATTCACACTCGCATTCAGACTCCCACCTACGCTGTGCTGGTGTTTTTGTATGGTGGAGAGGTGTGATGAGGAAGGAGTATATGTCCGAAAGCGTTTGTCAGAGTGGCGAATGATAAACCATTTTTCAAAGTCCGTCAAGGGGCGACTAGCGTGTGGGCATACCTGGGGTTGCGTGACCCAATGTCGAAGGGCAATATATTGCCATTAAGTGTCCTGGGGTATGACATATCTAGAGTGAAGCTGGACGAATTCCATCACCCCCGCTTCATCAAAGAGGTCGCCCAGCCTCTTACAGTTGGCTTCCTGCCATTTAATATATCCATCTCCCTTCAGTGCCAGGGGGGAACTCTGGGTGGCCAATGAATGGGGTCAAGGGCGATGTCGGCGTGGAGAGGCATCTCGCGATCTGTACTCTGTCCCACACCCCCACAGTGGCCCTTGTTACAGGTGAAATGTACACCCCGCGGGCTGGTATTTCCTCGGCAGCCAGGGAACTTTCCATATATGGATCCCAGCCACTGCACGGTCGATGAAGCACCAGTGTTTTTCATATTCTGTTCTGTACCATTCTACCATGTAGCGCAATTGAGCTGCCTAGTAGTACCTTTCCAAATGGGGAACTCCCAACCCTCCTTCCTTCTGTTTGAAATATGTCTGTTGCCGGGCCAAGCAGGGTCTTTTGCCTGCCCACATGAAGTCTCCAATGCAGCAGTGGCTGGGTCAGTTAAGAGCGGTAGGCGGGGCAGGGCTCAGCAGGGGGGAAGGCAACAGGCAACGGAATAGGTAATATTTATTTGTCTGTCGGCTTCCCCCCTGCCGTCCCCTGCCCCGCCCCACAGCCTCAGCGCTTACCTGAGCCGGCGGCGCTACTCCAATGAGGTGATAAAACTTAGTTAGGACCGAAGGGGGGGGGTGGGGGTGGGGGGGGCTGCAGTGGTAATGTCTGCATGACATCTAAGATCCGAGGGAGTAGGGTCATCTTCACCGCCGCCAGCCTGCCCAACCAGAACAAGGTGTACTTCTTCCAAGTCGCGAGTTCCTTTTTTGCCATAGCGAGCAGTGTGGCATAGTTTTCCCGAGACATACGCTCGGGCGTGGAAAAAATCTGTAATCCCAAATACGCCACCCCATTGGTCGCTCAGGCAAAAGGAAACAGGGTTGTCAGGCGCGTTTTATCCTCCCTGGGAATGGTCAGGCAGACAGCCTGTGTTTTCTGAAGGTTAGCTTTGAAGCCAGACACCGCCCCGAAATCGGCCATGGCCTGCAGCAGTAGAGGCAGGGACAGAAACGGCTAAGTTAAAATCATCAATACATCGTCTGTGTAGAGTGAGATTTTTTGTTCCCTGTCTCCCATACGGATCCCAGAGATGCCAGCATGTTGACGAATCTTCTCTGCAAAGGGCTCCATATAGAGCGCAAATAGTAAGGGAGACAGGGGGCAACCTTGTCGTGTTCCACGCAAGATTTAAAGGAGCTGGATGAGGTTCCGTTCACGCGGACCTTATCCCGAATCTAGTGAGCACTGCCTGCAGGTAGGGTCAATGCACCCTATCAAAGGCTTTTCTGCATCTATTGACAGGAGCAAGGCAGGTGACTGGGAACGTTGTTCCTTGTCAAGAAGGTGGCATAGCCGCCTAGTGTCATCACTACAACCCCTCTCGGGAATGAACCCGGACTGGTCCGAGTCTATGAGGCCCTGCATGTACGGTGCTAGACAGGATGCCAGCATGCTAGTAAAGATTTTCAGATCTACATTTAACAGAGAGATAGGTCGGTATGACGCACATCTCTTCGGGTTCTTTCCTGGCTTTGGCAGGACCACAATTGCTGCAGTCTGCATGGAAGGAGCAAGACACCCAGTAGTGCTAAACGAATTGTAGAGGTGGGAGAGCAAGGGGGCAAGGGCAGGCGCAAATGTTTTGTAAAAGTCAGAGGTAAAGCCGTCTTCTGCGGGTGCCCTGCCAAGGGGAGCCTCTGAATAGCATGGAGCACCTCCTCAGGGCTTATATCAGTGTCCAGTTTGACCGCTTCAGACTCGGGAAGCAGGGTCACTGGAGACTGTGTGACATAGTCTACCGCCGCCGCGTCATCAAGTGTCTCTGCGGAGTAAAGTGCAGAATAAAAGCGTTCAAATTATCCTGCTATCTGATCGTCAGATCTCAGCTCCTCCCCGTCAGAGCCCACAAGTTCCTGAACTCGGCGTTGGGCCGTCTGAGCCCGGAGTCTGTGTGCCAGTAGTTTGCCTGCCTTATCGCCTCCTACATAGTACTTCTGCCTGGTACGCAAGAGAGCATACCCCGCCCTGTCCATGTCCAAGGCCATCAACTGCTTGCGTGCTGTAGTGAGCTGGTGCCTCGCTTGAATAGAGCCTGTGCACAAGTGAACCCCCTCCAGTTCCCTGACTCTGTCCTCTAATTGCACCCTCTTGCCCTTCCTGTCCCCAATGAGCTTAGCTGCAATAGCGATGAACTGTCCCCCGAGTTCCGCCTTTAATGTGTCCCACAGCAGCACGATCGGTGTGCAGCCGTAATCATTAAAATCCAGGTAGTCCTGTATGGACTTCCGTGTTGCTATCACATTGGAGTCATATGTGAGCAAATTATGGTTCAGCCACCATATCTTATGAGGGGGAGGGCCCCTTTGCAATCTCAGAGAGAGGGTAATGGGAGAGTGGTCTGACAATGCTGCCACTCCTAACTCTACCGCCACTGTGGCCCGGGTCATACGCGGGGAAGTCAAAAAGAAATCTATTCAGGCGTTGGTGTACTGCAGAATGAAAGGTGAATTCCTTTGTAGAGGGATTTCACAAGCGCCATATGTCTACCAACCCCGCCTCACCCATCCACCGCCGTGTGGCGTCTGAGAGTGCCCCAGCCCTCCCGGGCTCACCACCGACTTGTCCATTGGGGGTCCTGCACAATATTAAAATCCCCCCCTACTATTATATCCTCGTCTGTGGATGTCAAGATTGCACCCAGTGCGTTCCTAATAAAAGTCTCTTCTGAGTCATTTGGAGCATATATTGAGGCAATGGTATAGGTGTGATTCCCCATCCCCACCCGCAGGGACAACAGCCTGCCCGGAATGTCAGCCTGGGTTGAGAGGATCTTCCCCTGAAAGTGTGTAGCAGAATAGCTACCTCTGCCCTTTTCCCAGCCATGGAAGACAAATACTGGAGGTCAAACCACCAAGACTGAAGGTGTTTCCAGTCAGAGCGGAGTAGGTGTGTTTCTTGTAGTAGGCAGATCTCGCAACCAGACTCCCTGAGAAACGCAAGCAGGGCAAGTCGCTTTGCCAGGACATTAAGTCCCCGAACATTGAGGCTCACTATTTTAATGGGTCTCATGAGTATGTATTCCAGGTGCGCAAATGATTAATGATGGGGCCCCAGCCTTCGCCAAGGTTAAAGATAGGGGCGAACAGAAGAAAAGACCTGGTGAATAGAGAAAAAGGGGGCTGTCGAGTGGGGAAGAAGAGAAGGCCACCTGGTTCAGATCGCAAACGTGGCTCCAGGGACAAGCAGCATATGAAACAGCAGATAACATGTGTCACTGCCCAGCAGGCAAAGAGGAGTTAAAGAAACTCCCTCATCTAAGATGAGCACCTGTCAGCAACAGCAGGGGGCATATGGTGTCAGGAAGGTGGCTCCCAAATAGGCCCCTACAACATGCAGTAGAGGTCATCCAAGTGGGTCGAGCACGGCGAAAGAAGAAAACCCATAAAGATTTAACATTAACATGTATATCTAAAACATATCAAGGTTCCCAGAGTTGGGAAGAAATGTCACCAAATAAGGAGAGTCGGTCTGCAGGCGATCAGCCATCACTGCATCTCAGAAACAAAAAAGAGTATGGGCCCCCACCAGACAAGGCCATCACAGAAGGGGCCCCCTAGCCACCACTTTGGCAAGGCAAGGACATGCTGAGTCGTCTCAGCTCCAACATCGAGTTATGAGCCTGCAGCTTCCGATATCTCCTCACTTTGCTGAAGCCGGCGTAAGAGAGCCTCCATTTCCCTGAGTCGTTCAGCATCTGAGGGTTTCGGCAGCAGATCTTTCCCATTCGGACGACGGCATCTTGGTTTGTTCCCGGACTATGCCGCAGGTCCACTCTGCGTGTTGTCATACTCCCTGTGCAGGGCGAGACCCAGTACCGATTGTGCCTCCTTCAACATGCGGAACATGTGGGTTTCCTGGTTACAGACGAAGATCAGCTGGAAGGGATGTCCTTACCCGTAGTGGACGCCTTTCTCCCTCAGAAATGCCGACGCAAAGATTTCCTTCTCTGGAGGGTAAGAGGGGAGAGGTCCTGATATATCCCAACCTGCATTCCTTCAAAGGTTATGACCGATAGGTCTCGAGTCTTTGCCATGATCATCTCCTTCTGTGTGTAGGAGTAGAGAAAGGTTAAAATGTCCTGGGGTCGACCCGGGCCCGAAGCCGGTCGCCCAGCTCTGTCCATGCAGTCCAGAGGTATGTCTTTGTCCCCCAGGGCTGGTGTCACGTGCTGAAAGAGGCGCACCACCAATTCTTCCAGCTTCCCTGCGTCCTTCTGCAGAGAAACCCCTTTAATACGGAAGTTGGAGCATCTGGACCTGTTTTCCAAGTCCTTCAGATGGTAGCACAGCTCCTCCTTCCTTTCTCTTAGGTCCAATAGTTCCCGTTTGTGGAGTTTCTCCATCCCCGGCCCTTTCCAGTGAGTCCACCCTGTCCCCCAGTTTGGAAAGGGCCACTATGTCATCCTGCAGTGTGCCAAACAACTGTTCCAGAAAGTTGCGGGTGACCGGCTCTTCCTGTCCGCTGTCTTCCGCCACTGGGGCTGGGTCTCTAGTAGAGGCCTGTGGCGGGGAGTCAGGGCGCATCTCACCTTTTTTTGCATTTGCTTTGTGTAGGAGATCCTTTACAGAAGTATCTTTCTTCGAGCGGGCCAATGCCATCTTCGCACCCTTCCGGTCGCTGGGCTCTGTACACTCAAGGTTCTCCTCACGCAGCCGTCCAGGAGACTGGCACTCCACTGTACCTCAGGCGGTCTACTTCCAAGACTCACCAGGCCCACCTACGCCGGGAACACCACCCACGTGTCGGACCATCGTCGTCTCTGGCTTCTGGTGGCAGCACCTCCGCAGCGCATCCACTAGTAGTCCGCCTCCATCGCCTGGTCAAAATGTCCAGCAGGTAAGGGTGGGGAGCACCTCCTCAGGACCAGCCAGTCCAAGCTACTTTACCAGGGCAGGCAACAGTGTCATCGGGGACCCCCGCCTCCATCGGGCAGCAGCGCAGGGACCAACACTCAGGATTGGCAGGGTGCGTTAACACTAACTTATCTGGGCCCCCAGGCCTGGGCTCTGTAGGTAAAGGTTGGGAGCACCTCCCCAGGACCAGCCAGTCCAAGCTACTCTACCAGGGCGGGTAGCAGCGTCATCGGGGACCCCCACCTCAACCAGGCAGCAGCGCAGGAACCAACACTCAGGATCGGCAGGGTGCTCAAGCACTCACTTATCTGGGCCTCCAGGCCAGAGCACCGTATCCAGGTACTGCAAGGAATGCCTGTCCATCTCGCTGCCTGTAGGACAGCGCCCCTAGGGCCTTGCTACTCACAGCCACAGCTCAGTTGCTGCTGACCACAACACCTCCAGGGCTGCACTCCTGGGATGACATACACGGCAGGTCTCTCCAGGGCCTTCGGGCCAGGACGCTGCCACCTTCCACAAGTGAAGCCCCGGGACTCAGGCGCCAGACATGTGCAGTCGTTCAGGCCGTAGTCGGAGCCGCTCGATCCACTCCCCCGAGGTCGCTTCCCTGGGGGTCCCGCTCACCTGTTGTGCGGTCCCCCCAGCTCGCGGGGATCACCTCAGCGGCCTCCAGGGTCGTGAGGAAGTAGCTCCGCCCACAGGCCACGCTCAAAGGCCGTCCCTTCGGCCGCCGCAGGCCCCGAGGATGCAATGTGTGACGCGCTGCCTCATCCAGGACTTTGTCACAGTCTTCTCCCCACCAGGGAGTGCCAAAGTAGTCCTGCCTCCACCGGGGCTCTTCAGCATGCCACAATTGCCATGGGAGGCCCGTTTTCAGAAGCTTAAAGGCCTCGTCCGACGGAGCTCCACAGACGAGCTGCTACGTCGTCGCCATCTTGGCCACGCCCCTAGTCTGCCTGCTTTTAAAGGTTTCTGTCACTATCTTCATAAGATGTACCTTATTATACATATGTAGGCACAAGGACACCAAGAAAGCAAAATGATTCCTATCCTTCTCTGCAGGAGAATAGACTACTCATTAATGCAACCCATTTCCTAACACCTCCTACTCCTTTTTTCTCAATTTACACCCTCCTAAATATAGCGCATCCTCTACGGGAGCTTTTCTGGACTTTGCCTTTGATGTCATACATGAGCCTTATTACGTCGGCTTTCTAGGAGATATATTTATTTATTTATTTAAGAGTTTTATATAGCGCTGGCCAGACCCGAAGGTATCGGAGCGCTTTACAACATTTATAGTGAGGAAATCGAACACACAGTATAACAATAGTAAACATAATGAATCGTGACGAGTCCAGTTCAGGGAGGGGGGACAAAGGAGCGAGTCGAGAGGTAGGTGATGTGGAAGCCTTCATTATCAAAGTGACTATATGCTGCAATGGGCAGGATTTTACGTTAGGGGGCAGTTATCCATTCGGAAGAGTACGATTGTGGAAGAGGTCTTTGAGCTGACTTTTGAATTTTGAGAAGGAGGGGATGGTCCTGATATGGACTGGGATGGAGTTCCAGATTTTGGGCGCATTTCCAGAGAAGGAGCGTGATGATGTTTTTTGTTTGCGAGTTTTCGGAGGGATGAGAAGTAGAGTGTTGGTACTCCTGAGGTTCCTTGTCTGACCGGCCTTATTGAGTTTGGAGGCCAGGTAGGCAGGTTTCCCAGTGTGCAGAGCTTTGTGTGTGAGACAGGCAGTTCTGAAGTTGGCCCGCATTTCGATTGGGAGCCATTTTAACTCTCTGAGAGCAGGGGAGATGTGTTCATATTTCTTTACTCCGGTGACCATCCTGGCTGCTGCGTTTAGAGTTGATCTGAGGGGAGCTAAGTGGGATTTTGCTGTGCCTGTGAGGGTTGCGTTCCCGTAATCCAATCTGGACAGCACCATGGATGGAGTCGCCTGTTTGAGGTCGTTGGGAGGGATGAAGGGTTTTTATTTTGTTGAGTAGTTTTAGGTTGAGGAAAGCGCTCTTTGCGGTGTTCTTGATATGTTTGATCATGTCTAAGTTTGGGTCCAGAGTGATTCCCAGTGATTTTACGGAGTCGGCCGGGGTGAGATTGCAGTTGAGAGCATCAATAGAATTTAGCCATTCTGTGATTTGGGGGGTCTGCTCCTTGTTGGAGATGAGAAGGATTTATGTCTTATCTTGGTTGAGTTTCAGGTGGTTGAGGGATAGCCAGTGTTGTACTTCTCTTAGGGTGTCGTTTAGTCTCTGAATGTCACCAATGGAGGAAGTTTCTAGGTAGATCTGGGTATCGTCCGCATAGAGGTGGAAGGGAATGTTGGCTTTTCTGAGTATGATGGTGAGGGGCTCCATGTAGATGTTGAATAGTTGAGGGGAGAGAACTGATCCTTGAGGGACACCCCTGCTAATGGGGAGTAGGTCAGACAGTTTTTAATTTTTATTCTTTGGGTGCGGTTCTGCAGAAAGGAGGTAAACCATTGCAAGACCACCTCTTCAGCTCAGACCCTTTCTTGAAGTACCTTGATGAGTAGTTTGTGGTCAACCGTGTCGAAGGCTGCCGATAGGTCCAGGAGTATGAGTAGACAGCATCGGTCCGTGTCGAGTGACTTGTAGACATCATCAATGACATTCAGGATCGCTGTCTCTGTGCTACAACCTTTTCTGAAGCCCGATTGATGAGGGTCTAGCAGGTTGTTACTGTCAATGTGTTGAGTAAGTTGGCGAAGAACACATCTTTCCAGGATTATGGTTAGGAATGGGAGATTGGAGACAGGCCTGAAGTTGTTGAGATCGTTTGGGTCTGAGCCCGTTTTTTTTAGTAATGGCGTGACTTGGCCGATTTTGAGGCAGTCTGGCATGACTCCGGTTCTCAAGGAGCTATTTATAATCTTGGTCCAGAGCGGGGCAAGGGTGAGTTTGAGCTTTTTAGCCAGTTGGGCAGGAATAGGGTCCGAAATGTGTGATAAGGGTTTGGAACTGGTAATCATTTCGATGATCTCTGCTTCGGAGACGGGGTTGAATGATATCCAGTTGTTAGGGGGGTGCCTGGGTGGGTTGTTATCTTCTTTGCCGGGGAGCGGGCTGTCGTTGGGAGGTCAGCGGTGGTTGTCCAGTGAGAGCTCAATCTTGGTGATTTTATCATTAAAGAAGTTGGCAAAGTTGTCACATAGGTCTTTGGAAGCCTGCACTGAGGATGAGGGGGGCTTGGATGTTTGTTGTCTAATGAGATTGAAGAGTTCTTTGGGTCGATTTTTGGCATTGTCAAGTGCATCACAGAAGAAGGCAGTTTTTTCATTCTTGATGTGTTTTTTATATTTTCTGCGTTCAGACTTGAGTTGATCAAGGTGGATTGTGGACAGGTTGTTCCGCCAGAGTCTTTCTGCAGCTCTTAGTTGTCGTCTTTCAGAGTTTAGGTCTGTGTTGAACCAAGATCTAGATGGAATGTTTCTGACTCTTTTTTGTTTCAATGGAGCTATTTGGTCAAGTATGGAAGTCATTGCTGCATTGTAGTGCGAGGTGAGTTCAGTTGTAAAGAGGTCGCATGAGGTGGTGGGAAGGAGTGAGCTTACCCTTTCTTCCAGGTCAGCCAGGGGAATCTGTCTTAGGTTTCTCGCCCAATGGGGGGATTCCTGTGTACGAGGTAGGCAATGGATCGAATGGTTGATGTGGTGGTCTGACCAGTCAACAGGAAGGATTTGGTCGATAGAGACTGTATCTTCATGGGCTATGATGGCATCAAGGATTGAGCCTCTGTTATGAGTTTGCTCAGTGCAGTGTTGGATAAGGTTGTTGTTGCGTAGAAGTTCGTTCAAGGATTGGATCAGAGAGTTATTTTCCTCATTCCAATGTAGGTTGAGGTCACCTAGTATTATGTTGTTAGAGTCCAAGAGTGAGCAGTGTATTATCAAGTCGGAAACGTGTTCTCCGAATGAGGGGGTGTTGCCTGGCGGGTGATAGAGGAGATGGCAGTATAGCGTTTTGTTGTCAATCGTCTTAATGGTGGAGGTTAGGTATTCGAATGTGTTGTATTTGAAGGAGTCTGTTTTCGTTACGGAGATGTTGCTCTTGTGGATGATTGCAATGCCCCCGCCTCAATGGTTTTTTCTGTCTTTATGGATGATTGAGAAACCCGGGGCACAAGCATGTCAATGATTGGGGGAGAGGACTCATTCAACCAAGTTTCAGTGATGAACGCAATGTCAATGTCATGGGTGAGTATGGTTTCTGCCAGTTCTGTTGCGTGTTTGGTAGCCGATCTGCAATTTATGAGTATGCAGTTGGTCGTCCCCTTGTTGCTGAGTTTCTTCGTTACGGGGGCCATGGGGATATTAGTTAGGAAGGCTGGAGGCCTCGGCGTGCTAGGTGGGGCGTGGTCTCTTCCAAATCCAGTGATAACCTGGATTTGGGAGCTGGGGATGACATTAGAAGATGTGTCATATGAGTTGGCAAGATCTGTAGCCTCTCTCATGGTCATTGCGGCACTTGTTCTTTTGGGTCTCTGAGGCTGGTTCAAGAAGGAGGTTGTGTTCCAGCTGTGCCATTGAGCCTTGGGAGGCCTTGTGTGTTTAGTGTTGTTAACTGTGGGTGTAGGGTGGGCTCCAGAGGTGTGGTGAGGTTCGATAAGATTTTGATGATGCCCTGTATTACGATCTCTAGCTGGCTTTCCAGCAGGGCAAGTCTCTGAGTCGTCTTCAAAGAGGAGGGGGTAGGGGAGTCTAGGATCAGGATGTCCTGAGCGGGGCAGTCCAGAGAAGGGGAGAAATTGTCCGTAGGAGTGTGGATTACAGTGTTAGTTTTGCCTGTGATGTCCCTGAGGATAGCCGTGGACATGTGGTGTAGAAAATTACGACGAGAATCAAGGTGCGACTTCTTGAGTGTCGGTGAAAGGTGGGAGTTGGGAGCCATTGACCGAGGGTCGGTTTCACTGGTTGCTTGTTGGGAGTAGTATTGTGGAGAGTGGGGGGGAGAAGGAGGTCGGCAGGGGGTTGGAGGGTCTCAGCAGAGCCGTATTTCAGATTTGTTCTAGGTGAGAGGTATGTATTGTGCCAGTCAGGGGGGCTGCAGGAGGAGGAGAGGGTGACGTCAGGGGGGATAAGTTGGAGTTGGTGGAATGTGTCTTGGGGTTGTTGTGAGAGTTCTCCAGGGGGGTCAGTCTGTCGGGGTAGTTGCTCGAGTGGGAATAGCGTGGATGAGTGAGGACGTTGCGTAGCGAGGGGAAGAGAGAGTCAAATGAGTCTAGGTTGTCATTGTTGGCTTGGATCAGGACTGTACCGTTGCTGTAGATGGTCGCAAAGGTGTTGCCTCTGCGCGTAGGGCAGTTTAAGATTGAGATCGTAATTTTGCAGCTGAAGGGGGTGGTAATTGTTTTGGATATGTGAAGGTGGATTTTAAGAATGGTGATCCATTTCGTAGGGCTCTGGGTGTGGAAAATTAGATCCATTTTCAGTTGGCCTTTGGAGGAACAGTGGTATATGTCAGCGAGTAGTGTTTCCGGGTGTAGTCTAATCAGCCTGTGTTTGAAGTTTCTATTCGCTTTGAGTGAGAGATTGGTGGGGGAGATGATGGAGAAGGAGTTAGGGCCATGGGGTTTCAGGCAGCTTTGTGCAGAGGCACGGCGGGCAGTTAACGTGGCAGGTATCATTTTGTCTCAGTTAGAAGGGAGGATTACCCCCAGAGCTCTCCCCAGTCTATTGGTCTTAGAAGGGTAGGGCTGGGAGGTGTTGAGGACTAGTTACTTCTCAATGTCTTAGTGGCAGTTAGAGATGAGCACCTTCTCATTCTAGGAGGGCGTGCTTAAGCATTCGGGTCGACAGGCTAAGTGACGGTTGGATGTGAGCCCCTTCTCTTTCTAAGAGGACGTGCTCAGCATTCGGATCAGCAGCGTGAAATTACTGGACTCAGTGGTGGGAGAATTCCTCTCCGCGCCACCAATTCGTTGTTCAGCGAGGTCAGGACGTGTAGTACCTTCGCGCTGCGGGTCCGTTGCCGTCGAGAAGGGGAGCACAGCGTAGGGGTCGGTTGGGGGAGGGGGGGGCGGAAGGGATTTACACTAAGGAGTGATCCCAGAGCCCAGGGGCACGCTCTTAGAGCTCTTTCTCCGCGGCCATCTTGCCAGTGAGGTTTCAGTGTTATAAGCTTCTCATGATTATAAAACTAAAGTGGGGCTGAGCCTCTCTCTTCTCTTATTTATCAGGCTAGTGTGGGGCTGAACCTCTCTCTTGGATTGTATCTTCGTTATTCCAAAGATTAAGTTTGTTAGTATTCCCGTGTATATGTGTTTTGATCGTTTTCTATGTCATTATATAGAGTTGTGTCTCCGGAGGAGTTCGGCCAAGTGCCATTTTCGTGCTGTGGGACCGTTGCTGCCGTGACGAGGTGTCGAACGGGCTGACACCCGCCCTCCGTTTGTGACCCGATGGGCCGCCATCATAGGGTCAGGTACCCGGTATTTCTTTTAGTAACCTGTTCACGATTAATTATAGTGTCACCAAATGTATTTCACTTAAGCAATGAGTACTTGCAGGCTGCTTTCCAAAACGTCTGTGACATCCAAATGACAGGCGGTGTCAAGCGGTGTAGTAATTGCAAACTGTTTTCAAGAAGTCTGTGACACCCAAATATCAAGCGGTGTCAAGCGGAGTCAGGTGGGCCATCACTCGCCCTCCATTTGTGTCCCAATGGGCAGCCATCTTAGGGTCAGGTATCAGGAGTTTCTTTTTGTAATCACCTCACAATGAGTTATGGTATCCCCAAGTGTGAGTCACTTTGGCAAAGCATGATTGCAAACTGATTTTCAAAAAGACAACTGATTTTCGAAAAGCTTCTCTGAAGATCAATGAGGCAGAAGTCTTCAAAAACCGCGTCTCGCCGATGGGCCGCCATCTTGGGGTCAGGTACCTAGAAAAGTGTCATCTTCCCTAGACTTACAGATAAAGTAGTGATTTTTGAAAAAATAAGTCTTCCATGCAGGAATTAAGAGGTTAGAATGACATGACTGTGCCCTGTGAGAAAGGGGGCATTCACTGACGATCAATGATGCAGAAGTCTTCAAAAACCCCGCCTCGTCGTTATTGCGGACAGCGCGATGGAGGTATCTGATCATGAGGAGCCGCCATCTTAAGGTCAGGCATCTAAGTTTTCGGGTTAGGCATCCAAGATTTCGTGACCGCTCCTCGCCGATGCAGAGGCCAGCGCGTCCGAGGTGGTTAATCTTAGGGTCCGGTGAGTAGACCCTTGCTCTGAGTTTCCCAGTTACTCACCAGCGCTGTTTTCAGGTCTGGGTGATTAGTGGCGGACGGAAGCCCCGAGCAGGAGGGGGCCCCTCGCTCTGGCGATCGATTTCGCTCGGTGCGTGCCTCCCCTCGGTCTTAGAGTTGCATCACTCCACCTGTCGCCAGCTGTTTCTTGAGACTCTCGCTGGTCCAGTGCGTGGTTGTCCTGGACCGCCAGTTGAGGAATCCGCCGATCGCTCCCCTCCGGGGCAACTGTTCCAGCCCTGGAGGCAGCGAGGCACGGATCGACATTCCCTGCAGTGGGCCGACAGCACGAATTCGGTTCACCTCCTTAGCTTTAAGCTCCGGTGAGTCTCAGTTGTCGTAGGGGTTGCAGGGGCGACCAAATTCTTGGTTCGCAGGGTTGACCTGCTCCAATCACATCTCTTCTTGCGAAGGAAGAGGACCTGTAAGTGCATTACCGCACCACAAAACGCACACAATCCTCAAAACATACCTTAGATGTGTTTCAGATTACTACACGACTACCAGATGTGCATGGCTATTCCTGCCTCTTTCCAACATCTCTCACAATTTTCTTGAATACCCGGATAAATTTGTCTTAGCCATTCGGTAGTGAGGTACACCATTTTATATCTCTGTTCCTTGCAAATAATATTTTTAGGAGAGTTGTGTATGTCACCCCATAAAATCTACAAATCTTTTTCTATGATTTCTTTCCCGACCACATTTTAACATAACTTTTTAGAGCCCCGTTTTGTTTTCTTTCGCCCATGATCAAAATTTTGTAAACATTGGGTACCACGCCTCAGGATTCAGGGCTGGATTTAACGTTTTTTCGAAATCCATAAATTATTGTGTAGCTTCTTCCCTTATCTGTGGGTGCATAACCCAGTGTTGCAACTGGACATATATTAGGCGATTTTTTCTGTGATGTGGAAGTCTGTGTTGCATAGTGCAAACAACTTAACCCTTTTGGTGCTTGCGTCGGCCTATGGCCGACGCAAGCACTACCTCCCTGGTGCTGCGCACGTCCATTGGACGTCACCAGGGAGGGCACTAAAAAATCGTCCGGTGCACTGGGGGAGACGCGGAAGGCTTTCCGCGTCTTCCCCCGCCCCTCCCGCCCATCTGTGACGCTCAGCGCGCCGCGAGGCGCTCTGACGTCACTGATTTCCCCACCGGAGCCGAGGACAGCAGCAGGTAAGGCCGCGCTCGACTCCGATGGGGAAATCTGGCTGGAAACGGCCTCCCCAGCTTTCAGGGAGGCCTCGCTTGAAAGGGGAGAGTCTCCCTTTCAAACGAGGCCTTCCTGAAAGGTTTCTGGCCGTGGATCGCAGCGCTGCTGCGATCCACGGCCTGGAAACCCCACTAGACACCAGGGATGTCTTTGGGGGTCGGCCCTCGTGGTGATGGGTCGCCCCCCCGGGGGCACATTTTTAAATTAATTTACCTGGCTTTCCTTGGGCGCGATCGCTCTCTTAAAAAAAAAAAAAAGACGTTTTTTTTTTTTTAAATGGCGGCGATATTGGCAGGGGGTCGGTCCTTCTGCTCAGTGGCCGACTCCCTGTGGGAGCAATAATTATGTATATAATTATGGGGGCTACAATCTGCTCCCAGGGGAGCCATAGGCATGCACATAAAGTGCATATAACATACATGCCAACATTTCAGAAGAGCAAAGTGGGAGATTTAAAAAAAAAATCGGGAGAATGGGGTTTTGAATCGGGTTACTGTCATGTATGGGCTTTGGAAGTGTGCTGCTGCAGGATCGGACATTTGAAACGCAAATGCACGTTTTTTCTTACCTTTCAGAAGCATGGCAGGTTGCTGGCAGTGCATACACCCCCACCCCCTGTGTGGCAGCCCGGGCTGAAACAGCTTCCCGGGCACACACAGGCTTTGTTGGTTTTTCACCCCTTCTAGAGCCCCTGCATTGCCACTCTGACTATTGCTGGAAGAATTAGCACGTTACACAATACCAAGCCCTGTCAGCTGAAGCCCCGAGGAATCGGGTTTTGCTTGCAGGAATCGGGAGGCGGGAGGCTAGCCTTGAAATCGGTAGTCTCCCGCCTGAATCGGGAGGGTTGGCATGTCTGATATAATGTAAAGAGGTTAGTGGGTTACTGCTTCTGTGCCAGCTTTATGTTTTTTTTGCCCAGTCTTTCATCATCTAATCTTGTGAAAAGGGTTCATTTGGGTAGAAAATAATTCTTATTAACGGCCAGGAAACCCCACTAGACACCAGGGATGTCTTTGGGGGGGTCGGCCCTCGTGGTGATGGGTCGCCCCCCCCCCCTCCCCCGGGGGCACATTTTAAAATTAATTTACCTGGCTTTCCTTGGGGGGCGCGATCGCCCCTTAAAAAAAAAAAAAAAAGACGTTTTTTTTTTTTTTTTTTAAATGGCGGCGATATTGGCAGGGGGTCGGTCCTTCTGCTCAGTGGCCGACCCCCTGTGGGGGCAATAATTATGTATATAATTATGGGGGCCACAATCTGCTCCCAGGGGAGCCATAGGCATGCACATAAAGTGCATATAACATACATGCCAACATTTCAGAAGAGCAAAGTGGGAGATTTAAAAAAAAATCGGGAGAATGGGGTTTTGAATTGGGTTACTGTCATGTATGGGCTTTGGAAGTGTGCTGCTGCAGGATCGGACATTTGAAACGCAAATGCACGTTTTTTCTTACCTTTCAGAAGCATGGCAGGTTGCTGGCAGTGCATACACCCCCACCCCCTGTGTGGCAGCCCGGGCTGAAACAGCTTCCCGGGCACACACAGGCTTTGTTGGTTTTTCACCCCTTCTAGAGCCCCTGCATTGCCACTCTGACTATTGCTGGAAGAATTAGCACGTTACACAATACCAAGCCCTGTCAGCTGAAACCCCGAAGAATCGGGTTTTTGCTTGCAGGAATCGGGAGGCGGGAGGCTAGCCTTGAAATCGGTAGTCTCCCGCCTGAATCGGGAGGGTTGGCATGTCTGATATAATGTAAAGAGGTTAGTGGGTTACTGCTTCTGTGCCAGCTTTATGTTTTTTTGCCCAGTCTTTCATCATCTAATCTTGTGAAAAGGGTTCATTTGGGTAGAAAATAATTCTTATTATGAAAGAGAACCCCCAACGATGGTACGTTTTAAATTCTGGATTTGTGCTTTCCCAGAATAAGGGCTCAAACTATATTGCCTGCCAGTATAGATGGCATGTTACTGCTACACTACACCTTGTCCTGTCTGATGTAGCATATCCTATGTACTGTTGTCTCTGTGCAATGTGTGTGTGTGTGGTGTAAAGTGCTCTGACACCGTACACTGGTGTGAGTGGTTTTTGAGACTTGAGGGGCACTGTATGGTGCTAGTGAGGGAATCCATGGCAGAGGTGGTCATTGGTGGGGCACCAGCAGACATTGTCGCACAGGCGCCACCAGCGCTAATGCCGGCCCTGGAGTGAATGATATATATGTATCTATATACATATATATATATATATATATATATATATATATATATATATATAGATACATGTACTCTTTGACTGCTGTTACCTGCTTTCTCGACTGGAGGGCTTCCTTTGTGCTATAATACGGCATGATTTTCATTTGGAATAGTAAAGCGGCAATGTCGCTACGAAGCCCTGGCCCACCTGGAAGGGCGCCTTTTCTCGTCATGATTCATATGGATATATATATATATATATTCAGAAACACAAAGGATGCCGCACTCCAGAGATTGGTTTCAGAGTTGCTTTATTTTCACCATGACTGGTGGTAGTGGTGGTGAAAATAAAGCAACTCTGAAACCTGTCTCTGGAGTGCGGCATCCTTTGTGTTTCTGAATTTAAATATTGTGTAAGGATTCTACCCGTTGCTGCCTGCACCAGGTATTGAGCGCGCTGACATTGGGAATTAATTGTTATATATATATAAATATTTATTTACAGAGATATTTCTCAGTGCTGAAATTATGAGACTGTGAAAGAACTATAATGAGTCTCTTTGAAGTTACCTGAAAGGCAGTAAAGTGTGGTACTGCTGCAGAGTACAACATTTCTGCTAGATAGAGATATCTGACTTTTGTGTAGTGGCAGGTTTGACGCCATAAAGGGTATGTTGAAACGAACAGATCGGTATTATGTAGACAGCTAAGTGGATTAGTAAAGCCACGCAGTAGAAACACTTTGTAACAGACTAAATGTATGTGAGAGAGGGGCTATGGAGAGATGAGGGGCACGTTTGCAAGGATGGTAGTGGGCGCATCAAAGGAGGTCATAGTGTGCAATTGTAAAGCACACGTTCACCCGTAGGCATCTTGGCGCTAAAATGATGGTAGCACTGGCTCCCACCAGCGCTAAAAGGCTGCGATTATGGGTATGTGGCAAGGTAAAGTAATACTGTGTCTTTTTCTCTCTTTCTTAGTCTTTTTGGAGAGCGTACGGATTTCGCAAAGGTAAGGTGACTTCGTCATTATTGACTTAAACACTTCACTTACGCACACACCCACCTACACTTTAAAACCAACAACCTATCTGCCTTCTACGTAGGATAGTGTTTTAAAAGGATAGTTTAGGCACTAGCAGAGATGGCATATCGTTGGATTAATGCTGCCCAGGCCCTAAATCTGGTTCTGGAGTCCAGCTCTGAGGCAGGATCAGAGACTGAGACAGCAGATACTGAGACAGCATCTGAGGGAGAGGACAATGGAGCCGAATCTGGGAGTGACTTTTCAGTCGGCGCAGTTCCATCCGATGACTCATCGTCCAGCGATTCTGAAGGAGACGATGTCAGTCGTGCTGTCCCTTTGCCAGCACAGTCTGTGCAGCAGGACACCCGTAACAGGTTAGAGCAACCCAGAGTGCAGGCACGTGCGGCCGCAAGCACAGACGGAGTGCTGTCTTGGCAGCCTCCCAATTTAGTTCAGCCCCAAATTCCGCCTTTCACTGGTGACGCTGGATGTAAAGTAGATACGGCAAATTTTTTGCCAATTGACTACTTCCATCTCTTTTTTGGTGTTGACTTCCTAGACGAAATTGTGCAGCAAACAAATTTGCGTGCCGAACAATTTCTGAGGGAGCAAGGAGGCACTCCCACTTCACTAGGGGAGTTGAAGATATTTTTGGGCCTCACACTTAAAATGGGGGTAGTGCATAAACCAACCTTGCTATCCTACTGGTCTACTCGCACGGTTTGGTTAACCCCCATCTTTGCACCATACATGAGCAGAGATCGTTTTTTGCTATTGCAGCGCATGCTGCATTTCAATGACAATTCTGCTGCATTGCCCCGGGACCATCCAGACTATGACAGGTTGTTCAAAATTCGGCCTGTCGTGGAACATTTGTCTGCCAGGTTTCCAGAGGTTTATACTCCTGGTAAGAATATAGCCATTGATGAGTCCTTGATCTTGTATAAAGGGCGGCTGCTGTTTAGGCAGTACATTCCGAGCAAACGCGCTCGCTATGGCATCAAGCTGTACATGCTGTGTGAGAGCTCGACTGGCTATGTGTACAGCTTGAGAGTGTATACAGGGAAGGACACAACTCTTAACCCTGTAGGCTGCCCTCCCATGCTAGGGGTCACAGGAAAGATCGTATGGGAGCTTGTCCAGCCACTTCTTCACAAAGGTTATAACCTTTATGTGGACAATTTCTATACAGGAGTAGAGCTGTTCAGTGAGCTCTACAAAGCTGGCACCGTGGCTTGCGGTACAATTCGTTGTCGCCGCAAAGGATTCCCGCAGGAGCTTGTTTGCAAGAAGCTCCAGAAATCCCAGAGCACTGCGTTGCGTTCCAACGAACTACTCGCAGTTAAGTTCTCAGATAGGCGTGATGTGTACATGCTCACTACAATTCATGCTGAGAGCACTTCCCCTGTCACGGTTTGGGGTCAGATGGCCGAAGTCCACAAGCCCACCTGTATACTTGATTACAACAAGTACATGGGCGGAGAGGACAAGAACGACCAGGTTCTTCAGCCATACAATGCGAGTCGTAAAACTCGCACTTGGTATAAGAAACTGTTTACGCACCTGATCCAGATGGCAACATACAATGCGTATGTTGTTTATCGTGAGACCACCACAGGAAGACTCATGTCTTTCCTTGACTTTCAGTTGTCTGTGATTGAAAGTCTTACTGCTACAGAAGCAGAAGCCTCCACTTCATGTGTTCTGGAGGACGTGGCAAGGCTGCAGGAGCGACACTTTGCAGATAAAATTCCTGCAACACCCAAAAGGAGCGACCATGTCGTCTTTGTAAAGTGTGCTCGATGCAGGGAAAGAGGCAGGAGACTCGTGTTTACTGTCCCCAGTGCCCAAGTAAGCCTGCCTTCTGTTTTCCTACTTGCTTTATGTTGTATCACACTAAAGCAAAATACTGGGAAATTGACTGAGGTGGAGCTGCCAATAGGATAACCTTTCAATTGGTGTGAATGGATACCTACTGTCTGTGGGCCACTCCTTCACTACGCAAGCAGCTGCAGGATATTTCTTCCTCTACTTCATGAAATCATGGACTTCTCAACACCTTTATCTGCTTTCAGAACGTGGTAGTTGTTCTGTTCGCCAATTGACAAGTGCATTATAGTCCCCACGCTGCACATACTGGTGGACAGAACATATGCCACGTTGTCATGGAGTACCCGTGTTTCACATTCAACCGTTCTTCGTAGTTTATGATGTTCTCTTTAGGAAGTTTTTGAAAATTTCCAGCATGTTTGCCTTAGTTTCAAAGGTAGATATGCTTGCTCAGCTCGAGAAATGTTTTTGCGGCATACTCGGGCACCCCCAACTTGCATCCACAAACTGGAAGGAGTTGGATAGAGCATTGTGAGAGCATTGATAGCTCGTGACAGAAATGTTCACTCAAGCTTCAAGTAGCTAGAGATGAAAGGCATTAGTATAGGGTCTCTTAACAATTGGACAGGGTTAGTCAGGACTCTGAGGACAGACACACGAACAGGTTAGAACAGCTTACGGTAGGGACGCTTTCCGAGGAATATTGCAAAGGTAGAAGGCAGATAGTAAAGGTAGTATAGATACACGTCCTGACTTCTTCACCCATGGATTCAAATCCATTGCTGCCACACTCACACTGAATTTACTGTGGTACTTATGGGTCAATGCTGCTTGCCATGTTCATCCTCCGTTAGAACTTAGTAGATGGTCAGTTTGCTGTATGATAAGTGCATTACAGTCACTGCACATAACGGTGGATTGGACATATGCTACGTTGTCACGGACTACCCTTGTTTCACATTCATCCGTTCATAGTTTATGATGTTATCTTTTGAAAATTTCCAGCATGTTTGCCTTAGTTTCAAAGGTAGATATGCTTGCTCAGCTCGAGAAATGTTTTTGCGGCATACTCGAGCACCCCCAACTTGCATCCACAAACTGGAAGGAGTTGGATTTAGCATAGTGAGTGCACTAAAGGTGCATGAAAGACATGTCTTCCTGAGCCTCATGTGGCTGTCATGGAAGTCATTAGTATAGGTTCACTGGGCATGAGTTCGGTAACGTTCTGGAAGAAGGAGGTGGAGACTTGACAGGTGGTAGAATATAGTCAAAGTCATTATGTCTTGTGGCATATGAATGTAATGGGCCATTGCATGGCGGCAGTATGTTTGTGTGAGTGCAAGTGATATGGTTGTTTGGGCCCGTGGCTGGCAGTACGGAAGTCTTGTGTGTGGTGTGTGAATGGCGTGTGAATGGACCATAAAGTGGTTGGTGCCGTGATGTGGCTTTATGGCTCCCCTTCAGAAGGCTTCAATATTTATATACTTTGATAAGTATTTGTGCTTTGAAGCCAGCGTTTCTGGAGGTGCTAAAACCAACCTGTGTAAGTGGTGGATTAGCTTTATCAAATGAGTGTTAGATTTATATTTGTGTCGGTTTAATGGCCTTTTGTAAGATATTTTTTTTTCACAATGGGTAGCAGGGGACTTTCTGCCCTAGCTCAGTCGTCACCTAGGCAAACCTTTACATTTTTGAGTAGTAGACAAAGGGGGAAGTACAAGGGTGAATGACTTGCGTGGTTCTCACAGTTTTTTTACCCAACATGCCCTGCTAGCCTCATATTTTGTTGAAAAAAATCACTATTTCCACACATTTTTGTGTGGGAAAGTTGTGGCATCGCTGGGCAGACACGCATTTCCTACCACCCAGAGTTCCCCAAGGTCTCCCGATAAAAATGGTGCCTCACTCGTGTGGGAGGCCCAAGTACCCGCGACAGGCTAGGGCCCAAAACGTATTGAGGTGACATTAAAATTGCCTATCACAAAACAACCTGGTTTTGCGAGGGGGGTCACCTTGGTTTTTGGCCCCGTGCTCGGCGGCCAGCTAGGGAAACCTACCAAACCCACACATTTCTGAAAACTAGACACCCGGGGGGTTCCAGGGAGGTATGGCTTGTGTGGATCCCCCAACGTTTTCCTACCCAGAATCCCCTGCAAACATCGAATTTAGCTGAAAAAAATCACTTTTTCCACACATTTTTGTGTGGGAAAGTTGTGGCATCGCCGGGCAGACATGCATTTCCTACCACCCAGTGTTCCCCAAGGTCTCCCGATAAAAATGGTACCTCACTCGTGTGGGAGGCCCAAGTACCGCGACAGGCTAGGGCCCAAAACGTATTGAGGTGACATTAAAATTGCCTATCACAAAACAACCTGGTTTTGCGAGGGGTCACCTCGGTTTTGGCCCCGTGCTCGGCGGCCAGCTAGGGAAACCTATCAAACCCACACATTTCTGAAAATTAGACACCCGGGGGTTCCAGGGAGGTATGGCTTGCGTGGATCTCCCAATGTTTTCTTACCCAGAATCCCTGCAAACCTCAAATTTAGCTGAAAACATCACTTTTTCCACACATTTTTGTGTGGGAAAGTTGTGGCATCGCCGGGCAGACACGCATTTCCTACCACCCAGCGTTCCCCAAGGTCTCCCGATAAAAATGGTACCTCACTCGTGTGGGAGGCCCAAGTACCCGCGACAGGCTAGGGCCCAAAACGTATTGAGGTGACATTAAAATTGCCTATCACAAAACAACCTGGTTTTGCAAGGAGGTCACCTCAGTTTTGGCCCCGTGCTCGGCGGCCAGCTAGGAAACCTATCAAACCCACACATTTCTGAAAACTAGACACCCGGGGGTTCCAGGGAGGTATGGCTTGCGTGGATCCCCCAACGTTTTCCTACCCAGAATCCCCTGCAAACCTCGAATTTAGCTGAAAAAATCACTGTTTCCACACATTTTTGTGTGGGAAAGTTGTGGCATCACCGGGCAGACACGCATTTCCTACCACCGAGCGTTCCCCAAGGTCTCCCGATAAAAATGGTACCTCACTCGTGTGGGAGGCCCAAGTACCCGCGACAGGCTAGGGCCCAAAAGGTATTGAGGCGACATTAAAATTGCCTATCACAAAACAACCTGGTTTTGTGAGGGGGGTCACCTTGGTTTTTGGCCCCGTGCTCGGCGGCCAGCTAGGGAAGCCTACCAAACCCACACATTTCTGAAAACTAGACACCCGGGGGGTTCCAGGGAGGTATGGCTTGCGTGGATCCCCCAATGTTTTCCTACCCAGAATCCCTCCCAGAAGCCATACCTCCCTGGAACCACCCGGGTGTCTAGTTTTCAGAAATGTGTGGGTTTGATAGGTTTCCTAGCTGGCCGCCGAGCACGGGGCCAAAAACCGAGGTGACCCCCTTGCAAAACCAGGTTGTTTTGTGATAGGCAATTTTAATGTCACCTCAATACGTTTTGGGCCCTAGCCTGTCGCGGTACTTGGGCCTCCCACACGAGTGAGGCACCATTTTTATCGGGAGACCTTGGGGAACACTGGGTGGTAGGAAATGCGTGTCTGCCCGGCGATGCCACAACTTTCCCACACAAAAATGTGTGGAAAAAGTGATTTTTTCAGCTAAATTTGAGGTTTGCAGGGGATTCTGGGTAAGAAAACGTTGGGGGATCCACGCAACCCATACCTCCCTGGAACCACCCGGGTGTCTAGTTTTCAGAAATGTGTGGGTTTGATAGGTTTCCCTAGCTGGCCGCCGAGCACGGGGCCAAAAACCGAGGTGACCTCCCTTGCAAAACCAGGTTGTTTTGTGATAGGCAATTTTAATGTCACCTCAATACGTTTTGGGCCCTAGCCTGTCGCGGGTACTTGGGCCTCCCACACGAGTGAGGCACCATTTTTATTGGGACACCTTGGGGAACACTGGGTGGTAGGAAATGCGTGTCTGCCCGGCGATGCCACAACTTTCCCACACAAAAATGTGTGGAAAAGTGATTTTTTCAGCTAAATTTGAGGTTTGCAGGGATTCTGGGTAAGAAAACGTTGGGGATCCACGCAAGCCATACCTCCCTGGAACCACCCGGGTGTCTAGTTTTCAGAAATGTGTGGGTTTGATAGGTGTCCCTAGCTGGCCGCCGAGCACAGGGCCAAAACCGAGGTGACCCCTTGCAAAACCAGGTTGTTTTGTGATAGGCAATTTTAATGTCACCTCAATACGTTTTGGGCCCTAGCCTGTCGCGGGTACTTGGGCCTCCCACACGAGTGAGGCACCATTTTTATCGGGAGACCTTGGGGAACACTGGGTGGTAGGAAATGCGTGTCTGCCCGGCGATGCCACAACTTTCCCACACAAAAATGTGTGGAAAAAGTGATTTTTTCAGCTAAATTTGAGGTTTGCAGGGGATTCTGGGTAAGAAAACGTTGGGGGATCCATGCAAGCCATACCTCCCTGGAACCACCCGGGTGTCTAGTTTTCAGAAATGTGTGGGTTTGATAGGTTTCCCTAGCTGGCCGCCGAGCACGGGGCCAAAACCGAGGTGACCCCCTTGCAAAACCAGGTTGTTTTGTGATAGGCAATTTTAATGTCACCTCAATACGTTTTGGGCCCTAGCCTGTCGCTGGTACTTGGGCCTCCCACACGAGTGAGGCACCATTTTTATTGGGAGACCTTGGGGAACACTGGGTGGTAGGAAATGCGTGTCTGCCCGGCGATGCCACAACTTTCCCACACAAAATGTGTGGAAAAAGTGATTTTTTCAGCTAAATTTGAGGTTTGCAGGGGATTCTGGGTAAGAAAACGTTGGGGGATCCACGCAAGCCATACCTCCCTGGAACCACCCGGGTGTCTAGTTTTCAGAAATGTGTGGGTTTGATAGGTTTCCTAGCTGGCCGCCGAGCACAGGGCCAAAACCGAGGTGACCCCCTTGCAAAACCAGGTTGTTTTGTGATAGGCAATTTTAATGTCACTTCAATACGTTTTGGGCCCTAGCCTGCCACGGGTACTTGGGCCTCCCACACGAGTGAGGCACCATTTTTATCGGGAGACCTTGGGGAACACTGGGTGGTAGGAAATGCGTGTCTGCCCGGCGATGCCACAACTTTCCCACACAAAAATGTGTGGAAAAAGTGATTTTTTCAGCTAAATTTGAGGTTTGCAGGGGATTCTGGGTAAGAAAACGTTGGGGGATCCACGCAAGCCATACCTCCCTGGAACCACCCGGGTGTCTAGTTTTCAGAAATGTGTGGGTTTGATAGGTTTCCCTAGCTGGCCGCCGAGCACGGGGCCAAAAACCGAGGTGACCCCCTTGCAAAACCAGGTTGTTTTGTGATAGGCAATTTTAATGTCACCTCAATACGTTTTGGGCCCTAGCCTGTCGCGGGTACTTGGGCCTCCCACACGAGTGAGGCACCATTTTTATCGGGAGACCTTGGGGAACACTGGGTGGTAGGAAATGCGTGTCTGCCCGGCGATGCCACAACTTTCCCCCACAAAAATGTGTGGAAAAAGTGATTTTTTCAGCTAAATTTGAGGTTTGCAGGGATTCTGGGTAAGAAAACGTTGGGGGATCCACGCAAGCCATACCTCCCTGGAACCACCCGGGTGTCTAGTTTTCAGAAATGTGTGGGTTTGATAGGTTTCCCTAGCTGGCCGCCGAGCACGGGGCCAAAAACCGAGGTGAACCCCCTTGCAAAACCAGGTTGTTTTGTGATAGGCAATTTTAATGTCACCTCAATACGTTTTGGGCCCTAGCCTGTCGCGGGTACTTGGGCCTCCCACACGAGTGAGGCACCATTTTTATCGGGAGACCTTGGGGAACACTGGGTGGTAGGAAATGCGTGTCTGCCCGGCGATGCCACAACTTTCCCACACAAAAATGTGTGGAAAAAGTGATTTTTTTCAGCTAAATTTGAGGTTTGCAGGGGATTCTGGGTAAGAAAACGTTGGGGGATCCACGCAACCCATACCTCCCTGGAACCACCCGGGTGTCTAGTTTTCAGAAATGTGTGGGTTTGATAGGTTTCCCTAGCTGGCCGCCGAGCACGGGGCCAAAACCGAGGTGACCCCCTTGCAAAACCAGGTTGTTTTGTGATAGGCAATTTTAATGTCACCTCAATACGTTTTGGGCCCTAGCCTGTCGCTGGTACTTGGGCCTCCCACACGAGTGAGGCACCATTTTTATTGGGAGACCTTGGGGAACACTGGGTGGTAGGAAATGCGTGTCTGCCCGGCGATGCCACAACTTTCCCACACAAAAATGTGTGGAAAAAGTGATTTTTTCAGCAAAATTTGAGGTTTGCAGGGGATTCTGGGTAAGAAAACGTTGGGGGATCCATGCAAGCCATACCTCCCTGGAACCACCCGGGTGTCTAGTTTTCAGAAATGTGTGGGTTTGATAGGTGTCCCTAGCTGGCCGCCGAGCACAGGGCCAAAACCGAGGTGACCCCCTTGCAAAACCAGGTTGTTTTGTGATAGGCAATTTTAATGTCACCTCAATACGTTTTGGGCCCTAGCCTGTCGCGGGTACTTGGGCCTCCCACACGAGTGAGGCACCATTTTTATCGGGAGACCTTGGGGAACACTGGGTGGTAGGAAATGCGTGTCTGCCCGGCGATGCCACAACTTTCCCACACAAAAATGTGTGGAAAAAGTGATTTTTTCAGCTAAATTTGAGGTTTGCAGGGGATTCTGGGTAAGAAAACGTTGGGGGATCCATGCAAGCCATACCTCCCTGGAACCACCCGGGTGTCTAGTTTTCAGAAATGTGTGGGTTTGATAGGTTTCCTAGCTGGCCGCCGAGCACGGGGCCAAAAACCGAGGTGACCCCCTTGCAAAACCAGGTTGTTTTGTGATAGGCAATTTTAATGTCACCTCAATACGTTTTGGGCCCTAGCCTGTCGCGGGTACTTGGGCCTCCCACACGAGTGAGGCCCCATTTTTATTGGGAGACCTTGGGGAACACTGGGTGGTAGGAAATGCGTGTCTGCCCGGCGATGCCACAACTTTCCCACACAAAAATGTGTGGAAAAAGTGATTTTTTCAGCTAAATTTGAGGTTTGCAGGGGATTCTGGGTAAGAAAACGTTGGGGGATCCACGCAAGCCATACCTCCCTGGAACCACCCGGGTGTCTAGTTTTCAGAAATGTGTGGGTTTGATAGGTTTCCCTAGCTGGCCGCCGAGCACAGGGCCAAAAACCGAGGTGACCCCCCTTGCAAAACCAGGTTGTTTTGTGATAGGCAATTTTAATGTCACCTCAATACGTTTTGGGCCCTAGCCTGCCACGGGTACTTGGGCCTCCCACACGAGTGAGGCACCATTTTTATCGGGAGACCTTGGGGAACACTGGGTGGTAGGAAATGCGTGTCTGCCCGGCGATGCCACAACTTTCCCACACAAAAATGTGTGGAAAAAGTGATTTTTTCAGCTAAATTTGAGGTTTGCAGGGGATTCTGGGTAAGAATACGTTGGGGGATCCACGCAAGCCATACCTCCCTGGAACCACCCGGGTGTCTAGTTTTCAGAAATGTGTGGGTTTGATAGGTTTCCCTAGCAGGCCGCCGAGCACGGGGCCAAAACCGAGGTGACCCCCTTGCAAAACCAGGTTGTTTTGTGATAGGCAATTTTAATGTCACCTCAATACGTTTTGGGCCCTAGCCTGTCGCGGGTACTTGGGCCTCCCACACGAGTGAGGCACCATTTTTATCGGGAGACCTTGGGGAACACTGGGTGGTAGGAAATGCGTGTCTGCCCGGCGATGCCACAACTTTCCCACACAAAAATGTGTGGAAAAAGTGATTTTTTCAGCTAAATTTGAGGTTTGCAGGGGATTCTGGGTAAGAAAACGTTGGGGGATCCACGCAAGCCATACCTCCCTGGAACCACCCGGGTGTCTAGTTTTCAGAAATGTGTGGGTTTGATAGGTTTCCCTAGCTGGCCGCCGAGCACGGGGCCAAAATCCGAGGTGACCCCCCTTGCAAAACCAGGTTGTTTTGTGATAGGCAATTTTAATGTCACCTCAATACGTTTTGGGCCCTAGCCTGTCGCGGGTACTTGGGCCTCCCACACGAGTGAGGCACCATTTTTATCGGGAGACCTTGGGGAACACTGGGTGGTAGGAAATGCGTGTCTGCCCGGCGATGCCACAACTTTCCCACACAAAAATGTGTGGAAAAAGTGATTTTTTTCAGCTAAATTTGAGGTTTGCAGGGGATTCTGGGTAAGAAAACGTTGGGGGATCCACGCAAGCCATACCTCCCTGGAACCACCTGGGTGTCTAGTTTTCAGAAATGTGTGGGGTTGATAGGTTTCCCTAGCTGGCCGCCGAGCACGGGGCCAAAAACCGAGGTGACCCCCTTGCAAAACCAGGTTGTTTTGTGATAGGCAATTTTAATGTCACCTCAATATGTTTTGGGCCCTAGCCTGTCGCGGGTACTTAGGCCTCCCACACAAGTGAGGTACCATTTTTATCAGAAGACTTTGGGGAACGCGGGGTGGGTGGAATTTTGTGGATCCACGCAGATTCCAGAACTTTCCACCACAGAAATGTGAGGAAAATGTGGTTTTTTTACAATATTTTAGGTTTGCAAGGGATTCTGGGTAGCAGAACCTGGTGAGAGCCTGCCAAGTCACCCCATCCTGGATTCCCTGGGTGTCTAGTTTTCAAAAATGTATAGGTTTCCTAGGTTTCCCTAGGTGCCGGCAGAGCTAGGAGTTCAAAATCTACAGCTAGGCACTTTGTTGAAAAAGGGTCCGTTTTCACTGCGAAAATGTGGTGTGTCCACGTTGCGTTTTGGGCCGTTTCCTGTCGCGGGTACTTAGGCCTCCCACACAAGTGAGGTACCATTTTTCTCGGAAGACTTTGGGGAACGCGGGGTGGGTGGAATTTTGTGGATCCACGCAGATTCCAGAACTTTCCACCACAGAAATGTGAGGAAAATGTGTTTTTTTTTACAATATTTTAGGTTTGCAAGGGATTCTGGGTAGCATAACATGGTGAGAGCCAGCCAAGTCACCCCATCCTGGAGTCCCCTGGGTGTCTAGTTTTCAAAAATGTATAAGTTTCCTAGGTTTCCCTAGGTGCCGGCAGAGCTAGGGTTCAAAATCTACAGCTAGGCACTTTGTTGAAAAAGGGTCCGTTTTCACTGCGAAAATGTGGTGTGTCCACGTTGCGTTTTGGGCAGTTTCCTGTCGCGGGTACTTGGGCCTCCCACACAAGTGAGGTACCATTTTTATCGGAAGACTTTGGGGAAGGCGGGGTGGGTGGAATTTTGTGGATCAACGCAGATTCCAGAACTTTCCACCACAGAAATGTGAGGAAAATTTGTTTTTTTGGACAAATTTTTAGGTTTGCAAGGGATTCTGGGTAACAGAACCTGGTGAGAGGCAGTCAAGTCACCCCATCCTGGATTCCCCTGGGTGTCTAGTTTTCAAAAATGTATAGGTTTGCTAGGTTTCCCTAGGTGCTGGCAGAGCTAGGGTTCAAAAACTACAGCTAGGCACTTTGCCAAATAAGGGTCATTTTTCACAGTGAAATTGAGGTGTGTCCACGTTGCGTTTTGCGCCGTTTCCTGACGCGGACACTAGGCCTACCCACACAAGTGAGGTACCATTTTTCTCAGAAGACTTTGGGGAACGCGGGGTGGGTAGAAATTTGTGGATCCACGCAGATTCCAGGACTTTCCACCACAGAAATGTGAGGAAAATGTGTTTTTTGGACAATTGTTTAGGTTTGCAAGGGATTCTGGGTAACAGAACCTGGTGAGAGGCAGTAAAGTCACCCCATCCTGGATTCCCCTGGGTGTCTAGTTTTCAAAAATATATAGGTTTGCTAGGTTTCCCTAGATGCAGGCAGAGCTAGGATTCAAAAACTACAGCTAGGCACTTTGCCAAAAAAGGGTCATTTTTCACTGTGAAATTGGGGTGTGTCCACGTTGCGTTTTGCGCGATTTCCTGTCGGGGGCTCTAGGCCTACCCACACAAGTGAGGTACCATTTTTCTCGGAAGACATTGGGGAACGCGGGGTGGGTAGAAATTTGTGGATCCACACAGATTCCAGGACTTTCCACCACAGAAATGTGAGGAAAATGTGTTTCTTTTGACAATTTTTTAGGTTTGCAAGGGATTCTGGGTAGCAGAACCTGGTGAGAGGCAGTAAAGTCACCCCATCCTGGATTCCCCTGGGTGTCTAGTTTTCAGAAATATATAGGTTTGCTAGGTTTCCCTAGATGCAGGCCGAGCTAGGATTCAAAAACTACAGCTAGGCACTTTGCCAAAAAAGGGTAATTGTTCACTGTGAAATTGGGGTGTGTCCACGTTGCGTTTTGCGCGATTTCCTGTCGCGGGCTCTAGGCCTACCCACACAAGTGAGGTACCATTTTTCTCGGAAGACTTTGGGGAACGCGGGGTGAGTAGAAATTTGTGGATCCACGCAGATTCCAGGACTTTCCACCACAGAAATGTGAGGAAAATGTGTTTTTTTGGACAATTTTTTAGGTTTGCAAGGGATTCTGGGTAACAGAACCTGGTGAGAGGCAGTAAAGTCTCCCCATCCTGGATTCCCCTGGGTGTCTAGTTTTAAAAAATGTATAGGTTTGCTAGGTTTCCCTAGATGCAGGCAGAGCTAGGATTCAAAAACTACAGCTAGGCACTTTGCCAAAAAGGGTCATTTTTCACTGTGAAATTGGGGTGTGTCCACGTTGCGTTTTGCGCCATTTCCTGTCGCAGGCTCTAGGCCTACCCACACAAGTGAGGTACCATTTTTCTCGGAAGACTTTGGGGAACGCAGGGTGCATTGAAATTTGTGTATCCACGCAGATTCCAGAACTTTCCACCACAGAAATGTAGGGAAAATGTGTTTTTTGGACAATTTTTAGGTTTGCAAAGGATTCTGGGTAACAGAACCTGGTGAGAAGCAGTCAAGTCACCCCATCCTTGATTCCCCTGGGTGTCTAATTTTCAAAAATGTATAGGTTTGCTAGGTTTCCCTAGGTGCCGGCAGAGCTAGGGTTAAAAACTACAGCTAGGCACTTTGCCAAAAAGGGTCGTTTTCACTGTGAAATTGTGGTGTGTCCACGTTGCGTTTTACACCGTTTCCTGTCGCGAGCACTAGGCCTACCCACACAAGTGAGGTACCATTTTTCTCGGAAGACTTTGGGGAACGTGGGGTGGGTAGAAATTTGTGGATCCGCGCAGATTACAGACCTTTCCACCACAGAAATGTGAGGAAAATGTGGTTTTTTTGACAATTTTTTAGGTTTGCAAGGGATTCTGGGTAACAGAACCTGGTGGGAGCCAGTCAAGTCACCCCATCCTGGATTCCCCTGGGTGTCTAGTTTTCAAAAACGTATAGGTTTGCTAGGTTTCCCTAGATGCCGGCAGAGCTAGGGTTCAAAAACTACAGCTAGGCACTTTGCCAAAAAAGGGTCATTTTTCACTGTGAAATTGGGGTGTGTCCACGTTGCGTTTTGTGCCGTTTCCTGTCGTGGGCACTAGGCCTACCCACACAAGTGAGGTACCATTTTACTCGGAAGACTTTGGGGAACGCGGGGTGGGTGGAAATTTGTGGATCCATGCAGATTCCAGAACTTTCCACCACAGAAATGTGAGGAAAATGTGTTATTTTTGGACAATTTTTTAGGTTTGCAAGGGATTCTAGGTAACAGAACCTGGTGAAAGCCAGTCAAGTCACCCCATCCTGGATTCCCCTGGGTGTCTAGTTTTCAAAAATGTATAGGTTTGCTAGGTTTCCCTGGGTGCCGGCAGAGCAAGGGTTCAAAAAATACAGCTAGGCACTTTGCAAAAAAGGGTAATTTTTCATTGTGAAAATGTGGTGTGTTCACGTTGCGTTTTGAGCCGTTTCCTGTCGTGGGCACTAGGCCTACCCACACAAGTGAGGTACCATTTTTATCGGGACACTTACGGTAATTCAGATTTGTAAAGCAACTGTTATTACCTATTGACTTTCGATGCATTTCTGCCTTCCAAATGAAAGACAATGTGTAAAAAGAAGTTATTTTGAAAAATGACCTATAATTCTCATGCTAGTATGAGTATTACCAATTTCAGAAATGTGCAAATATCTACTGTTTCTAAACTCTATATTGTGTTCCCATTTCAGAAATACATAGGAGTCTTTCATACCGAATATTCCATGTATACATTTTCCCAGAATAATTGCTATATACCCGGTACATTATAAAAAACCATTGCAAGACGCTGCTCAGTTTTTGGCACTGGGTTCGTCGGGTTCTTGGTGAACCTACAAGTCCTATATATCCCCACAACCAGTAAGGTCCAGTGGATGTAACGGTATATTGCTTTCAAAGAGCAGTCATAATTAGAAGAAGTTACAGGGGAAAACGTTGACAAAAAAGGCTGTTTTTTTCAACTAATTTTCCATTTTTCCTATATTTAACTGTTAGTTTCTATAAAGAAACCTTGATGGATTTACACAAATGACCCCTTGCTGAATTCAGCATTTTGTCTACTTTTCTAAAATGTATAGATTTCCAGGATCCATTATTGCTTTCATACCCATTTCTACCATTAACTGGAAGGAGGTTGAAAGCACAAAAAATAGCAAAAATAGGCTATGTCCCAGAAAAATGCCAAAACTGTGTAAAATTTTGGGGTTTTCTGACAAAAGTCTGTCATTCCCTCAAAGCTGGGAAAATGGAGATTTCAGCCCCACAAACCCTTTTTTGATACCATTTGCAGGGAAAAACCCAGACGCTTTCATATGCGGGACTTTTTTCCCATTTTTCCCCAAAAAAACAAAATTTAGCTGTATTTTGGCTAAAATCTGGGACCCCTCCAGGGGAATCCACAAACCCTGGGTACCTTTAGAATCCCCATGATGTTGGAAGAAAAGGACGCAAATTTGGCGTGGATACCTTATGTGGTCAAAAAGTTACAGAGGCCTAATCGCGAACTACTACAAATAGCCAAAAAGGGCTCAGCACTGGGGGGAAAAGGCCCAGCAGTTAAGGGGTTAATATCCAACTTGCAAAATAGGCTTATTATACCAGTCTCCCTCCACCTAAGGATTCTATATTTATCCTGTGCTGGTGTGAATGAAAATAAGTTACTTACCTGTAACTGCAGTTCTCCAGTATTGGTATTTTTCATAGATTCACATGATTGAACCATTTCCCGCCGTCAAAGTAGGAGTCCCACGGTACCATCATAAAGCAGTATGTATCACTATCATAGGCTATAATGGCAGTGAAAAAGACTGTTTAATAGCCTATATATGTCCTTTTTAAAAAAGGAACAAACTTGAACTTTAACCAATCAGGTGACAGCACCCTCTAGAACACTCCCAACAGAGCCTGAGTCCTTCAGATTTTCAAGCACAAGTGGGAATAAAGAATCCCGAGCTATAAGGGGAGGAGGGTGGGTCGCATGTGAATCTATGAAAGACACCAATACTGGAGAAAAAAATAAGTTTCATAGATTCACATGCTTGAATCAGAATAGCAAGCAGTTACTGAATTTGTATATCTTATAATATTAGCGCAAATAGGCGATGGTGGGTAAAAAATATATACATAACATATTCATATTCAATTTGAAATATATAAATATATAACTATAAATATATTACATTAAAAATTGCATAAATACATAAGCAAACACATGGAACCAAAGGAGGCTCCCCTTATTGAAATAAATGGTGTAGTAAAACCTGTCGAACTGCTGCATCACTGCGCTATACCGTTTCCAGATAATAATTCTGCGTGAATATATACACACTCTTCCAAGTCACAGCACAACATATCTTCTCCTGAGGCACTTCCGCAAACAAAGTAGTTAGGAAACTGCCCTAGTTGAGTGTGCCCTGGTTTTTGCTGTGAGGGGCTTGCCAGCCTTTGAGTGGCAGAACTAGATTGCAGCTGAAATTCATTGAGCGATGGTTGCCATCATGACTGGAGCACCCTTACAAGTGTGCCCATCTGAGTCCAACATTTGGTCAGTTCTCATGAGTTGTTTAGTGCGATGTAAGCAGAATTTTAGATATCTTTTGATAGCTAGCGTATGAATAGACCTCTCAGCTGGTGATGTTGGATTTGGGAAGAAAGTCCGAAATATTATAGGTTAATTGAGGCGAAAATCCGAAGGAACCTTGGGAATTAATCTTTGGATTGGTTCTGAGAAGCACTAAATATCTTGTGAGGCGCAAAAAAGTTGTTGAGTTGAGAGAGCCTGTATCTCCTCTACCCTACTGGTTGCAGTGAGCAGTAGCAACAAGGCGACCTTCCAAGTGAGAAATATGAGGTGTGCTCCGTGAATGGGTTTTGAATGAACTCTTCATGAGTTGAGATAGACCTATGTTCAGGTGCCAGTCCGGGGAAGGAGTCATTACTGGACGAAAAAACTCTGATTAATTCTTTCATGAACTGTTTGAGAAAATGTGATGAGCATCAATATCTTGATATTGATGTAAGCCGTACCTTAACAACTGCATGTACCAACCGTGACTGAGCTAGCAAGAGGAGATATGGTAGTTATCTGCCAGATTATGCTAGTAGAGGATGTAGGTTTAAGTTAATTTCTGGCACCATAGGCAGAAACCTTTCCATTATTGTTTACATGTCTTTATCGTGGCTTCTGCCTTGACTTGGGGAGAATACACCTGCAGCCCTAAGGAATATTGCGATCTTTGAATTCACAGAATTTAGTAGCTGTGTGCATAAGAGGAGAGAGGTAGGGTCAGGATGAAGGACCTGGCCTTAGTTTATCATCAAATGTTTACGTGATGTTGTTAGGTAAATGTGGTTGTATTCCGATAGCAGGAGAAGCTCCGTGAACCAATGCTGCGTGGACCACCTGGAGGCTATCAGAATTAGACGACACTGCTCTGCTTTCCTGTTGCGGAGAACTTTTGGTATTAAAAATATCGGGGGAACACACAGACATAGATCCTGGACCATCTGTTGAAAGGCATTCCCCCACTATCCTGGATGTGTTTGCCAACTTGCATAGAACTGGCATTTGTGTTTTTTGTTTGTGGCAAAGACATCTAGAGCCGGTTTGCCCCAAAACGAGAAGATCATATTTAGCGCAGACTGATCAAACTCCCATTGGGGGAGGCTGTTTCCAGTTCTGCGTAGCATGTCTGCTAAATAATTGCTAGTCCCGAGAACATGTTTGGCCCGAAGAGTTATTCTGTTGGAATGTAGTTAGCCAGCTCCAGATTTCCTGATCATGCGTGGACAGTGCCAGTGATCTTGTGCAGGGTCGGACTGGCCGTAGCTGGCACCGGGCGTTTCCCCGGGGGGCCGCCAGGGTAAGGGGTCGGTTTAGGGCCCCTGGGAGGCTGTTTTTGTTACCAGGGCCGGCAATATCGGCCCCCTGTAACAAAATCGGCCAAAACCGGCCCTAGCAAACAGCTCGGCCGCACCCACTCCCTCCTCCAGGGGCTGACCGAGTAGTTTGCCAGGGCTGGTTTTGGTTCCCAGTCCGGCCCTGATCTGGTGCCGCTTTTTTTGTTCACGTATTGCATACTGGTGGTATTGTCTGTGCGAACTAACACCGAAGACCCTGCTACCATTGGTAGGAAAGTGTTGAGACTGAGTTAAATGGCCTAGAGCTTCAGGCAATTGAAATGTATGCTCTTCTGGAGCGGAGACAGCTTTCCTTGAATTTGCAGGTTCTGTTGATGACTGCCCCAGCTCTCCAGGGAGGGATCCATAGTCATTATGAAGTGAGGTATTTGAGGTAAGAACATTAGGTCCTCTGACAGGTGGGAGGTCTGGGACCACCAGGTTAGAGCTCCCATCATACCTGTGTGAAGTTCACCAGGCTCTTGAATGATTCTTTTGTTTGAATCTATTGTTTTTGTAGCTGTTCCTGTAAGGCTCTCATTTTGAGGCGTGCAATAGGGATCATATTGATAGCTGAGGACATGATGCTCAGAAGTTAATCGAACAGACACACTGAAATGTTTTTGTTTTTTTAAGTTCGAGAGCCAGTTCCTAGAGCCTTTGTTGCCTGTCTTGGGACAGAAAGTCTTTGTCTTGGACAGTATCTAGTGTTGCGGCCCAGGAACAGTATCTTCTTGGATGGAGGAGTTGATGATCTTTGATCATTCAAAAGGAGACCTAGTTTGTGAAATAACTTTAGGCAAGTCTCTGTGGCCTTGGAAGCTTGAAATGCTGTTGGTGCTTTTATCAACTAGTTGCCAAGGTAAGGGAATACCTGATGACCGTCCATCTTGAAAAAAGCTGCCACAGGGGTTAGGCAGTAGGTAAAAATGCAGTAAGCTGATTTGAAGCCAAATAGGGGAACTTTGATGCGTGGGTGGGAATGCAGAAGTATAAACCCTGTAAATTCAGAACTGTCATGTGGTGACGGAGAGGGTGACCATGTAAATGGATTGTTTCCAGAAATACTTGTCTAATTACCAGAGGTCTATAATTGATCGGCACTCCTCTTTTTTCGTGTCTATGAGGAAAAACTGAGAATAGAAGCCAGTTCTTTGCTGAGAATGTGGGCCTTCCTTTATGGAACCTTTTGTTAGCATAGCCAGCACTCCCTTCTGAAGCAGATGGAGATGAGGTGGGCACCCTTATTTTGGTGGAGTGGTGGACAGAATCTGAGTGTACTCTAACATCTAACCATATGTGATGAGATCCAGAACTTATTTGTCCAATGCTATTTTCCGCCATAGATGACAACATTTTGGAATTGTTTATCCCACAGGATGGCGTAAGCAGCACCGGAACATTGTCCTGTAGGTAAACTAGCCTAAGGGCTACTGAGAGGATTGTTAAGTCTGATACCTCTGGTATCCTCCTTGATACGGATAAGTGTCTCTTTCGCAGGTCCCTCTAAAGGGTGTTCCTTTCAAAATTGTAATGTGCCAAAAGATCTTGCAGTGTCAGAGTCAGCCTTGACTGCTTGCAAGGCGTCATCAACATGCTTGCCAAACAGAACATCGCGATGGTAAGGTAAACATATTAGATATATTTGCACCTCAGGTTCTAAATGTTGTGGCCTTGAACCAACCTTATCGTCTAAGGACCACTGACCCTGCCAGTTGTGGGAATCCTATTAAAGCTATAACACAATCTATGTTTTCTGATGAGGACGTTTTGCCACCCTGCAGAATCTTTTTTTGTTTTGTTTGTGCCCTTTCTGTCTTCCGGCAGAAATTCTATGTATGTGGCAATGTCTGGCCACATCTGGTGGTTATACCTGCTCTGTATTGCCAGAGAATTGGTAGCCCATAAAGTAGCACCAGACATAGTTGAGAAAATCTACTTGCTTGTCAGGCGAGATTATGAGTGACAGGGTTTTCCATTATTGTAATTCCCCCTGGATATATCAACATTGCAATAGGTCTCACAGCTTTTCTATGTTTTCTATTTAAAATCATAAAGAAAACAAACTGATTGCTTGTTTGCTATTGAAAGTTGGAAGCATTTTGCCGCTCGTTCACCAAGGGTATGGAAAGCACCAAAAACCATCTGGTGGGGAATCCACCGTTTGTGGGTCTGCTCTTTATCATCACCAGTTGTGAACAGGCCATTACCAGGAAGCATGGCAATATTTGACACTGAGATCTCTCTTGAGTGGCAGAAGCATCGGAGGGTGCTGACATATTGGACACAATGTGACCTTGCAGGCTCGGGAAAGTATTTTTAGTAATCCTGTAACATGCCCTGTAGGTCTAGTACTAAGGCTACATAGACCTGACACATGCTCTGAAGTTGAGGTGGAGCAAAGTGGTGAAACTGCTCCACATACTGCCTCTCCATATATTTCTCACTGTTGTAGACATACTCATATTAGTTCCCTTAATTCTTGACATTAAGTTATTCTGGATTATGTGTCTTTTGTTCTTGTTGACGACTACAGTGCTCTGGTCATTGTTTGTATTGTCATTGAGATTGTCGTTGACGAGGCGGACATAGATGACTTGGTTCACATCGACAATGTTTGTCGTCGACCAGGCCTTTGTTGTAGACGAGGCCGTCGTAAACGATGCAGTCATAGACGAGGCCGTCGTAGACGGAGCTGTTGCAGATGTGGTTATCTTAGACCAGGCTATTGTAGACAAGGCCGTCGTCGTAGACGATTCTTGTAGATCGCCGTCGTAGACAACTGTCATAGATGACCATCATAGACGAGGCTGTCGTAGACGACCGTCGTAGACAAAGCTGACTTTCACAATTATTTCTCTTGTCTAGCGCCATCAGGGTGCCTCTAAGGATTGGCTTTCATGGTTCCTCTAAGGAACACCTTTAGTGCATCTCACTGGGTCGCCAGGGCCATGTTGTCAATAGTGTGGGCTTCAGCAAACTCATCAACTTTGTCCCTAATTTCTTCTATGTTGAGTTGGTCTCTTAATAGGTGCTTCATGCACCTCCAGTGTTTTGGGCACCGCTTGTGGGGTCCCAGCTCCCACTGTAACTAAACATGGGCATGGTCAGATAGGACGACATCTCCATTCTCCACTGTATCTATTCTTCCCAACATTTTAATGTGCACTATAAGGTAGTAAATTCTAGTATATGTTCTATGTGTAGCTGGGAAGTAAGAGAATTCTGTTTCTATCCCTTGTATCTGCCTCCATAAGTCCACTAGTCCCATCCCCTCTGTTAGCCTTTTATGTCTTTTGCTGGCAGCTGTATGTATCTAGCCATAGGGGTTGGAGCCATCAAGCTCCCCATCTCACACCAAGTTAAAATCCCCCCACCAGTTCTCCCTTTCACAAGTGACCCATCTCCACATTAGGGACCTTCAGTAGGAGTCTGCATTCAAATTCCCACAAACTGGTTAACTATGGTCAATGTTGTGCTGTTACAGTCTAATTGAATTAGTACATATCTACCCGCTTTGTCTTTTTTAGTTAGTAGAACTTGGGGCCCCTTGTATGCTGACTAGTGTTGCCACACCTGCTGTTTAAGCGTTTGCAGATGCCAGGATATGTGTTGAGTAATGTTTGTGTTTCAATCTATGCTAATCGATTAGCAGAAGTGCATCTCTTGTTGGATAATAATATCAGGTCTGATTCTATTGAGGTAGTGACACAGATTTTGTCTTTGAGTAGGGGGTTTAGGCCCCTCACATTCACTGATAAAAGTTTCACCATCCCAACGTTAAAAGGCAATCACTCACATTATCACTTCTAGCATTGCCTTTGAGTTTGAGCCCTTGTGTGCATGGTCTTGTAACTAATGAAACCCCCACCTCCCCATGGTTACCATTTAAACTAGAACCAGTATAACAACTCATAACTGCCCCTCCCTATCGTATACTCTCTCATTGAGTCTCAGGGGGAATAATAATTGTCTTCCCTGACCCTCTGAAAAGTCTTTTACTGGCCCTTGGTACTTCCGTGTCACAGGAGCGAAGCTTCGTAATCTTCAGTTTGATTATCACCTATTTTACCTTGATAGTCATAGTTCCCTTCGCTCTACAACAGAGCTCAGTTTAAGCTTGGAGGTGCCTTCTGGGCAGTGTATTGTTATCCTCTGTTTCATAAAGTGCCTCGTGTCCCGGACTGTCTCCAGTTTGTCCAATCGTCTCTCCGCTCAATGATGCCATCAAAGTGTACACAAATTGGCCAATCCAGAAGCTCTTGTTGTTATTTTGTAAACTGACCATGCTCCTGTTGGTGTCCCCTCTTTGATTATCCCATTGATACTGTTTATAGTCTGATTCTGTTCTATTATCTCCCTCTCCTCAGTAATGTTGAGAATTTATCATGCCTCCGCCACTGACCAGGCCAACGACTCCCTGTCTTTCCATCTAAACATTATCCCCTCTGGGAACAACCACCTATATCTAATGCATTTTGTATTTAACAGTTCCACTACTGATTTGTATGCTCGCCATTTTGCTACGGGGGGTCCTAGAAGAGTAGTACTTTACTGTCACCACACGTATCTTGTAATCTTCCCACAGCCAATATAAGTTCTTTTGTATGGTAGGAGAAGAGGTTTGCAACAATGCCCCTTGAGTGAGCTTTTGCATCTGGATGTTTTCTTCCAACTGGATTCCCCCCTTTCTATTCCAATGTGAAAGTCCTCCCCTTTGTGTAGTAGACGGCTGAAGAGGCCTTGAAGGAAATCTTCCAGGTTGTCTCCCTCTTTATCTTATTTCAAGTTGGGAAGACATAGGTTGCTCCTTCTTGATCTGTTTTCCAGATCGTTACATTTGTCAATGAGGACTTTTACCTGGTGTTCCAAGGACAGACTATGGAGGTAGTGGCCACCTGGCTCATGTCTGACAATGATTGCAGGGACTGTTCAACAAAGTCAATCCTAGAGTCCATATTCTGAAGATCCTGACATATATCCGAAGTATCCGCTCCTGGTTCCGTTCTGAATTTTGTGAGGCCCTCAGATAAGGTTTTGTCAAATTATTTTTAAGCTCTGCTAGCCAGACCTGCAGATTTTCTTTAGACAGTTGGGGCACCATCCTGCCGATCTTGCTGGGGGTGGCCATCGCCCTCTTCGCTCTGGGCATCTGTGGTGTTGTCGGGCAAAGAACGGGCCGCAAATTAGTACAATCTGGTTTATCTAAGCATTTTTCCTTGGCTCGACATAAAAGGGGGTAGAGCCTCATTCTTACTGAGTAAGTAGTAGGTTATTGCTGCCCTCGCGCCCATCTGATTTCAATTTTTTTTTATCTCACTTATACCAAGCTACGGCCACTGTTCACTTGCGTTCGCTTCTCGCTGTGTTTTGCCCCTCTCAGTTATGGCTAACAGGACACGAAATTGGGACTGACAACCGATGCCCACATTGCTATGGACATATCTATGTTAGGATGAAGTATCGTCTAAAGATTACTTATCACAAGAGCGACAATGCATGGCAGTGTAGGATGGGCAGTATATGGTAAGTGCCTCATTGCAGTGGTTATTATGCCCCAGTTGACTGCCAATTATGGTGCTTAATATATTGGTGGCCCAATTGCCCACCCTTCCTCACTGCACCTCGGTGAGATGGTAAGAATTTCTGTGTGATTGCTGACTCCCTGGTTGTCTTTAGCCCCTTTCCAGCTCTCCAAAGGCAAGCTTGCTTCAGCCCTGTGGTTGTCTCTCCGTGGGGCTCTCTCACCGTTACTGAGGTGTGTGCTCTCTCAAGTGCAGCTGGCTTGGCTACGCCCACCGGGTCTCAGTTGCCTCCAGGTTAAGAGCCGCCCCTGCCAAGCTTCTTCTCAGCCATCCTCCCTCCGGTCAGATGCTGGCGTACTCAGCAAGTACGGTCCCAGCCCGTACTTTCAGATCTTCGCTGCACATTGGGCCTTTCCTCCTAGCATCGGGGACCCATAGACCAGTCCCTGATCTGCCCTCCAGTCAGGGTGGGCTCCATCCAATGCAGTGTTTCACTCCATTACTCTCTGTGCTCACCGCCATCTTGCCCCTCGTTAACGGGCCTCTCTCATCAGTTATTTACCGGCATCCACCTCCGACAACGTTGGAAACACCCTTTTACAAGTGTCAGTTGGCTAGGGCGCATGGGCAGCTCATACCCACCACCCCCACCCCCGTTGAGGCCTCTCAACTCACATAAAAGCCCCTCATGGAGCCGACAGTTGCTTATGCTCCACAAAGCGTTAAGTCGAAGTTATTGCTCCACCGCCAGACCATTTCATACTTGCAATATGTTTTTCATTCTTTGAAAGTCTTTGAAAATCCATGTGCCATCTTTGAAATATCTGTTATTTTTATGTGTCTAAAATGACTGTTGCTTTGAGGACAGTGCAATATAAATATGAATGTGTGTGAAACATGAAATAAAATATTTTCACAGCAATGCCCGCTTATGTGGAGCTGCTATTTGCTCACCACACACCTCTGCAATTGATATTTCTTACTCTATGCAGATGACGCGGTACTGCTGGCACGAACTGGCAAAGCACTGCAAAGACTCATAGTCGGGTATACAAGCTTTATGGGGAATTTAGCCCTAAAAGTAAATGAATCCAAGTCCTTCGTTCTTATGGCAGGTTCAAAGCGTAAGAAATATCCAAGATTTCATATAGAAGGACGAAATCTTGAGGCCGTGGACACTTTTACCTATTTAGGGGTTAGATTTGATAGGGAGAGTAATTGGCAAAGTATGGTGACTAATAGGGGGTTGCAAATGGAAACAAGCATTGACAAATGCAATAGGTCTCGCCTTTAATTAAGTTAAAGCCATTTGCTTTGCTAATGGTATTGTATAGCAAAGCAAATGGCTAGGTTATAGGTTAGTTTATCTATCCCCTTTTCCATCCGCTCTTAGAGACTTAAATTACAAATCTGATTCCTAAGACTGGTTCGAAATTAACTTTGGGGAAAGTCCTTTGGCAGTCTTTATTGTTTAATTAGGAACAGTTTATGAGGCATATAATTTTAAGCTCACCATAGTAATCTTATTGGCGATATGACAGTTTTGTTGCTGCTGCAACTGTGTTGAATTTATTCCTACGGCCAGTGCTTTAAATGGGCCGGTACTCATTGGTACTGAGTACCGGCACTTCTTAGATTTATCACTTTGAGTACCGGCACTTCTCTACTGCCCTGGAGAGTACCGGTACTCATGAAAAAGTAGAGCTCATTGGCTGTGCTGGTGAGCAGGAGTGGAACGTGTCTCTGGCAGCCAAGGCGCCGCTTCTGTAGCCCAGATCTGAGCCCCAGCTGAGCTATTCAGCAGGGCTCATTTGAATAATTTCCGGGTGCTCACCATCACGCTGTGCTTGACAGAGCAGGGTCCATTCAGGCCCTGTGCTGTCAATCACATTCACACTATCCTGTGCGTTCCTCCAAGCACAGGAATCATGTCAGTTCCCTGGCTGTGGCAATCAGGCTACGGCCAGTCCGGCCCTGGTGGCAATTAAAAAAGCCATGGTAGGTGAAGGGAAAAGATGGCTTTTATCATACCTTAGTCTTTCGTGTGTCTGCTATGTTTGTGTGTATGCCTGTTTTTGTAAGAAAAAAGTGAGAGAAAGAGAGAGAGAATCCAGACACACTCAGGAGTTATTTTAAAGAAAATGGGTGGCACTTTGTTTGTACATATCTGCTTGGCGACAAAGATTCATAAATAACGTAAAAGGGAGGGAGGGTGGGTGAGTGAGTGAGTGGATGAGTGAGTGGATGGATGAGTGAGCAAGGGTGGAGGTGTAGATGGATGGATAAATAGATGGATGGATGAGTGAAAGCATGCATGGGTGAAAGAGGGTGGATGATTGGATAAAAGGGCGGATGATTGGTGGATAAGTGAAAGATTGGATGGATGAATGAAAGGTAGAGAGGATGGATGAAAGGGTGGATGATGGATGAGTGAAAGGAGGGATTGAGTGAAAGGGTGGATGGAATAAAGGAGTGAAAGGGTTGATGGATGGATGAGCGAAAGGATTGATGGATGAGGGAAAGGCTGGATAAAGAGATGGATGAGTGAAAGGATGAATGGACAGGTTTGGAGATGGATGGGTGGATGGATAGGTTTGGATATGAAGGGTGGACAGACGGAATGGTGAAAAACTGAATGATTGATGAAAGACTGAATAGACGATAGAATGTAAAGTTTAAATGGTGGACATCAGCAGGTAAATATAAGGATGAATGGATAGATCGATGGAAGAGACAAGAGATATCTTCTGGGGAGGGTCATGATGAGTTGCTTCATTTGCTCGGTGCCATAAGAGATTTGGTTCGACATGGGGGTATTTTCAGTTTCTTCCTACTAGCGTGCTCAAAAATATAAAGTATTGTGCCAAACAGCAATTAACAGTGTGACATTAAGAAGGTGAAACTATTGCAAAAAAAAGGAAATGTTAACATATTATCGCATTTCTATTTCATTTGGTGTAATGAGTTAACCTGCTTTGTTTAAATAAACACGTCTCATGTGTTTTGGTATGTGCCGACACTAATATAGAAGTTGTTAAGTATCATCATGTCTTGCCCTTAGCCCCGCCCCTAGCCCCGCCCCCTCACTACACCTCTAGCTCATTTTGATGAGTACCTGCACTTAATGTTTCCCATTTAAAGCACTGCCTACGGCATCTCTTACCTGAGGCCCCCTGTCATGGCAGTTCCACATAAGGTATTGGCTTTTTTAACAGTTTCAAGTGCCACAGAGGCTTCAGAGTCAGCCGGTGGCAGTGCCATCAGAATGATTAATTTGAGAAGGTGCAGAATGAGGGTCGATGTGAGGGCCTCTGACTCCTTCCTTCTTTAAAGTACTTGACATGTTGATCCCCCTTCTTTGGAAGAATAGCCTGGGCCTCTTAGATATTTTTAAAACAAGACCACAGGAAAATCAAAAAAGTTATGTAAACCTCAGACCTCTCCGCTTTAAACCCTCTAATGTGTGGTGAAAGTCTCTATCAGTCGTTGAAATCCGTTACATCGATGTTTTTCCCTGGTAAAAAACGACATTTTTCTGTCATCCAAGGTTAGTTTGAAAGAAAAGTTGAATTTTTTTCAGATATCAAGAATCAAATGTTAAAGAAGACCCCCTCCCTTTTATAGTCTTTCAATAAAGCAGACTTAGGTTAGGTAGTCAATGTCTCCAGCAGACATTTTAAGATTCATAAAAGGAAATCATTCCTGTGCCTTCTCTTTTAATATCCTCCTCCCCTGCCCGTCCTCTCACCTGAGAACTTCCAACGCGGCTTTCCCGCTGCCAGAGCTGCTCGCGCTGGCGCCCTTCAGGCTAGAAGGATCGGAGGGTTTGCCTCTTCAACCGTCGATTAGAGCAGCGCCATTGCTCACAGGTCAGAGGTGGGCTCCCAGTTCTCTTGGTGAAATGATGCTTGCGGGGTCTGCTTGCTCTCGACTTCTGAGAGTTCATTTAACTGTGGGCTGCATATTTCTTCCACATTTCATCCACTCACCTCCGCTCACGCTACTGATTAGAATCCAGTACTTAGCAAGAGACACCGTGTAGTCAGAGTCGTCCTTCGCCAGGAGAGCGCCCTGGGCGGAAAGAAATGTGGCACCCTTTCTGCTACTTGTGAATAAAATGAGCAACAGGGAACCCCTTTTGTGTTCAGGGGTCAGTCCCAACCTGTCTACGTCAGAATTGTGACTGGCCTCTGAAAGCAAACATCTCAGCGCATCCCAAACCAACTCTCCCGCCCCCACACACACTACCGCTCACCTGAATCACTCAGAGATTAGCTCGCTTTTCATGCTGGTGCCAAGTTGTTTGTTGGAGGGGGGTAGGGTTAAAGGGTTAATAGTGTGTGGCAGCTGGGGTGAGAGGGAGAAGGGAGGACAAGAAGGCAGCCTGATGGAGTGTTAAAAACAGCGCTTCCAGCACCGGAGCCAGGTGACAGGGTGACCTTAATGCTTCATACGCCCTCTCTGAAGGTTGGCGCCCTGGGCCTGGACCCAGCTCGCCCAGGCCAAACTCCGGCCCTGCATGTTTTATGATGTACTTCAATCTCAGTCTCCGAGTTGGTTTCCCAGAGCACATCTCTCCGGCAGTGTCAGTCACGGGGCGATGATGGTGGGGTGTGTGGTTCACCCCAGGAGCGTGCTAGGAGGCTGCACGCTTTCATGCGCCTTAATAAATTAGATTAATATAGCCCCTTTCAATGGAATGTAAATGTGGTGCTGGGCAAATCACTTAATCTCCCCATGCCTATCAAAAAATTAATGTGTCCTTGTGTAATGTAACTGGTGCTCATGTAAAGCGTTCCAATACCTTCGGGTTGAGTTCCCGCTATATAAAACTGTAAAAAATGTATATTAAAAAATAATAAGGGGAGAAAGTATAAAATATGGATAAATACAAATGAAGACGTTAAAATATCTTGAACCAGGGAGCCCTGTAGGCACGTTGTAAAGCACGTACGTTGTCCACAAATATATACATAATACCTTTTTTGATACGGCCCAATGGCTGCGGGCCTAGTTTCATCAACATCAGTTACATTTGGCTGTAGTGCTTCAAATGGGTCGGTATTAACAGTCAATATTGTCCTTCACACTGCTCGAAGTGCGCCCCTTTTGCACTTCTGAAAGCTGCTAAGTGTTAACTCTTTGCCCAGTGTCGCCCGCAGGAGAGCTTTCCGACAAAAAACAAAAAAGTGAACTTTTTGCTGTTGTAATTTCCTGCTTAATGTTTTAGTGGGAAAATTATGCCCAAAAAAACTTTTGTTACTTTTTTCAGGTTTTATCATCCACTTTTCTTTTCTTTCACGTCCTCAAGGTCACATTTTGACTGGAAAGACACCGAATTTGGATTAGGCGAGGTTTTACACATTTGCCCGCTGGAAGTGTCGCACCTGACATAGTGAATGAAAGGTCCACCCCTCCCACCACCCACCCTCCCTAAAGCCAACCTCCAGTACATCTCAACCTGCTCTTTTAGAGAAAAATGCCAGTTCACAGTACAGTGTCAGAGGTCAACTGTGGACGGGGTCAACATCTGCATGCCCCCACCGTCCTGTCGCCTTACTCATTACGTACACTAGACATAGAAAAGTTATCCAGGCTGTGCCCGTACAGCCAGGCAAGGGCACCAACAGGCTCTCACGCGTGAGCACGTGACGCAGGGGTGGCCTCAAGCGGGGCGAGCTCAGGTCAGGCGATCTTTCTTTAATCCCACCTTCTCCATTTGACCAAAGTGCCTCATCCTGGGCAAATCACTTAATCTCCCTGAAACTCAATTCCCTCTGCATCGAAAGAACGGGAGCGCTTCAAATCTCACTTTAAGCGCTATGTAAAATCCAGACGTTTCACAGACGCGTGGGTGATTGTAAGTAATTGTCGGGGTCACACGTTGAGCAAGCAGACAAAGAGTATTAGTAACCTGCGGGTAACTACTGACGTGGGAGGCGGAATCTAACACCCAAGAGGAGGCAGGGGCGGGGAAGGCTCGCGCTCAGCTCATCCGACAAGTCTGAACAGACCTTGACAGCAGCACTTTGGGAGAGGCCTGCCAGGCTCGGCTAATCAGTGCTCCCACTAAGAAGGGGGCGAGCGCACAGAATAGACTGTGAAAGTGAGGGGGGGGCTGGAGAGTCTAAGGAATCACTGAGGGATAATCACAGTGGAGAGAGAAGAGGGACACCGTGAGAGGAACGATGGGAAGTGATGTATGGAGAGACAGAGGCGAGAGGCAGCAGCGGAGAGAGAGAGGAGAAAACAAGCGCAGTCCCGAAAGCGAAAGAGGATCGCGCCGGAGCATGGGGATCTCTTATCTTTATGGGGCCAAGTGTTTAAACACATGGCCCCATAAAGACAAGAAAGTGCTTCCACGCTCGTGCACAATGGCCATGTGTTTCCAATTATCGCGCCCGCGTCTGGGCACGATAATTGGAAACAGATGTCTGCCGCGCGCGTAACCGCAGGGAAAAGGCCATGACGCACGAGCGTCTGGTCAGCTTTCGAAACCCCCTAACTTAAAGTCTCGCCAGAGCAGCGCTTGCGCGCTACTCGAGGCTCGACCTAAAAAGTATTGGAGGGCTTCTTAGTTTATAAAAAAACTTGGATCGAAACCAATTGATACTATAAAAAAGATTTATCATGCAAAGGTGGTTCCAGTCACTACTTATGGAGCAGCTGTATGGGGTGTAACAAAGGCTAATAAAATCTAAAGTATCGAAGATGGTTTTTTAAAGAGACTGGGCTGCCTTCTGCAGTCTTTTTCATCATTTAACTGCCATTCTGAATTTAGTCTCCCCTATATTACTGACCAAATCTCCATTGCCCCTATTTTAATGTGGCACTCAATATGGAGGAAAGAAAGAGTCTAACCAGAGATATTGTAAAAGACTGTTTGAACCTAGAAGGCATATTAAAAATCCGATGGCTAAAATACATTGAGTCAAATTTGGAACTAATTGCCCATGGAAATATGTTTAAGGATCCCACCCTATGCATGACAATATCTAGAAAAGAACTGAAAGGCCGGTTATTGGATAGATTGAGCAGAGACAGATGGGTAAGGACCTGCAATAAGAGCATGGTTAAGCAATATTCCTTAACACCTAGTATAGACAATTCTACGTATTCATATCTGACATCTGTCTCTAATTCTCAGCATCTATTTGTCTTGTTATGATTCCGGCTCAAATACATTTCATTAATGTTAGGCTACCCTGCTAAAACATACTCCGTTGACGCACTGCCACTTTGTCTATGTGACGCACAATCTACACAGAATGACCTGCACTTTCTATTTTTCTATAAGTTTTATGCGGTAGAAAGGAAAAAATTCACACTGCCACTTTTAAGTAAACTTCCTTTCAGACAATGTCGCCCAGCGTTACATTATCTCCAACTATTACCAAACCCTTTTGTTTGTTACTGTGTAGCTTTATTTTTGTTGTCTGCTTTAAGGAGGAGAAAATCAATTTAAAATGACAAAGTGTATATATAGCAGGAGTAATGACATATATGAATTATTGTTTTTATGATGATATTTATTCTATTTTTAATCCGCAGTTAATAATATGGTTTTATGCACCCTCGTGTCACTTGATATTTTATAAGTTTTTAATGTTATTGACTGATTATTGTAGAATACTTTTTATGTCACTTGAAGTGGCGAAATAAAGTTATCATGATTGATTGATTGATATTTCTTTTAAACTCTATGTGACCATAAAACGTGGCCAATCAAAAAATGTCTGCAAATTCCTTCCCCAACATGGCTGGATCTTACAATAACGACTTAAAATAGTACAGTTATTTGTATCCACTGAGCCTGCAACACTACATGGAGAGAAAAGTAGATGGCTGTAACTTGAGGGATATAATTCTATTTTTATATTAAATGCCATAGTGTCGATATCGGCAACACTCCCCCGAAGCATCGGTACTTAGTACACACTGCAAAAAATAATCATGCCACACACAATTTGTTGGACAACAGTTTGCTGCAGGTTTATTTCATACATGAAGTATGCCAACATGGTGGGTTAACTTATGGGCGATCCAAGGGCAGGCAGCGATGAGTAACCTAAGCTGCCCACCCGCCTGACGAGCCAAACGGCACCGTGGCCAACCCAATCGGTGCTACCATTTTATCTGGGGATTTTCCCCCTTAAATACCGTGGACCACCAGTCCATGACTTTACTCACGCCTTTTTTGGGGCGGAGCGTTGCAAGGCAAGCCCCCGGTTGCTCAGGCTTACAACAGCCCAAAGGACTAGCAGGGCGCCGACGTTTCCATCTAGGGTCCTGCCGTAAAGACTCCTGGGGTTTGGCATAGAGCACCCCTGCTGTGCTCATTCAGCGTGTCCAGCGGGGAACAAAGAGGACGGCCAGTGGGTTGGGGCAGGTATAAGTGCCTGACCCCAGCCCCTTCCCCGCCGGAAATGACGCAGCGAAGCGTCGGACAGGGGGGACTCCCGTGGAGGATCCCAGTAAGTGGAGAGTGGTGGATGTGCCAGAATGCAGCACTAAGGTGGCCCCCCTCTTACAATGCACATTGTGTGCGCCGCAAAGTTCATTTTACAATTTCACACTAACATTTGTAGCACATAATTACATCTAAAACAACCTTTGTATTGTGATAGAAGCCAAGTTGTTTTACTATCCTTCTTAAGGAATTTAATTGTGCCACAATGACTTAAATATTTCTGTAATATTTTTTTCTTCAAAGGTTGATTCAGAATTTGTTCTAATAAAACCACCAACATCTTTATCGGTTTTCAGTATCTTTCTGTGTCTTTTCACGAGCTACACCCACTTTCCAAACTGAACTTAGTAATCATTCAAATCACACCTTTATCTTTTAATTCACTATTCTTTAATTTAACTATTAGTAGGGTTTCTCTTGATATTCTCTTGGTTTTATCAGTTACCCTATGTAGTATCCTTTTTGGGTAACCTCTTTTTTCAAACCGTTCAAAAGTCTGTTTTTCTTCTTTCTCACATATCTTCAAACCACCCGTGTATTAAAAGCTTAGTGATTTGTTAATAAAAATATTACAATCATCCATTCGTTGAACGTTTAAAACATAGATGCATGCTCCCGGAATCCTCCCCCCTGGAGGACAGACTGCTGGACGGCCATCTACCGGAGAAGGCTATCTCCCTCACATATAAAAAACTTATACATCACACCCCTGATCCCTTGCTTGCCCTTAGGAGAAAGTGGGAGACTGATGGTCTTGAGATCGATGACGAAGAATGGAGGGAAGCGCTTTCCTCCCCCCGGGAAGTAGCGATTTCGGCAAAACTGAGACTGATACAACTCAAAATACTACACCGCGTATACATCTCGGGTACACGACTGATATTGATGGGCAGGAGTGCGGACGGGCTTTGTAGGAGACGGTGTGGGGAGGTGGGGACATTCCTCCACATAATTTGGGAGTGCCCTCTCATACAAACCTACTGGAAACGAGTACACAGCTGTATGCGAACTGTCTGGGGGGCAGAACTACGACCCGAAATAAAAAGGTGCCTTTTAAACATCTGGGAGCCCACAGACATGTCCGAAAAAGGCAAAATATGGGCGACACTGGGACAGATGATTGCAAAACGAAATATAGCACGCCACTGGGGAGCGGACGCACCCCCGACACTAAGGGGCCGATTCCGATCTCGGTCGGAGGCGCACCCAATACCATTCGGTCGGGAAAAAAGCCATGCGAAAGCCTGTTTCCCGACCGATCCGTACAGCACACCGAACGAGCAAGTACGATGCGCACAACAGCAAAAATTCCGGCCGAGCCGTACTCACCCATACCAGGTCCTGTTCTCCGACCGAGGCGAATCCGGAAACGCCGAATCGAGTCGCACGGAAGGGAAAATGCAGCTCCGTCCGGCCGGACAAGTACGATGCGCTTCCCGTACGCGCCGAACCCGTCGCTACGCACGGCACGTCAAAGCATCCGGGAGAGGCGCACATAAGCTCCGAATCGCGCCACAACACGATCCACGGCTACGAGACGAACACGGCACCGACGAGGACGACGCGAAGCGACGAGGACGAAGCGAAGCGACGAGGACGACGCGAAGCAACGAGAAGGACGAACGACACGAACCAACCATGAATCCCTTCGTCCCGATCATACCAATATTCTACATCTACTACCGGAACAGGCACGGACGCGTACGGCGCAGAAGGTAAGTCAGACACCAACCACAAAACACATACAACACGTACACGACACATCACACACATACACTGGGAATCTGAATATACTTACACCAGCAACAGCAGCACCATAGGGGCGGGATGCCCATCACCAATGCCACATATGCACACAGGGGCCTGAATGCGCGCCACCACCCCAACCCAGGGGGGCTGGATGCCTACCACTACTACCACCCTGACCCAGGGGGGCAGGATGCCTACCACTACTACCACCCTTAGCCAGGGGGCAGGATGCCCACCACTACTACCACCCTCACCCACGGGGGGCAGGATGCCTACCACTACTACCACCCTTAGCCAGGGGGCAGGATGCCCACCACTACTACCACCCTCACCCAGGGGGCAGGATGCCTACCACTACTACCACCCTTAGCCAGGGGGCAGGATGCCTACCACTACTACCACCCTTAGCCAGGGGGGCAGGATGCCTACCACTACTACCACCCTCACCCAGGGGGGGCAGGATGCCCACCACTACTACCACCCTCACCCAGGGGGGGCAGGATGCCCACCACCACTACCACCCTTAGGCAGGGGGGCAGGATGCCCACCACCACTACCACCCTTAGGCAGGGGGGCAGGATGCCCACCACTACTACCACCCTCACCCAGGGGGGCAGGATGCCCACCACTACTACCACACTCACCCAGGGGGGGCAGGATGCCTACCACTACTACCACCCTTAGCCAGGGGGCAGGATGCCTACCACTACTACCACCCTTAGCCAGGGGGCAGGATGCCTACCACTACTACCACCCTCACCCAGGGGGGCAGGATGCCTACCACTACTACCACCCTTAGCCAGGGGGCAGGATGCCCACCACCACTACCACCCTTAGGCAGGGGGCAGGATGCCCACCACTACTACCACCCTCACCCAGGGGGGCAGGATGCCTACCACTACTACCACCCTTAGCCAGGGGGCAGGATGCCCACCACTACTACCACCCTTAGCCAGGGGGCAGGATGCCCACCACCACTACCACCCTTAGGCAGGGGGCAGGATGCCCACCACTACTACCACCCTCACCCAGGGGGGCAGGATGCCTACCACTACTACCACCCTTAGCCAGGGGGGCAGGATGCCCACCACTACTACCACCCTTAGCCAGGGGGCAGGATGCCCACCACCACTACCACCCTTAGCCAGGGGGCAGGATGCCCACCACTACTACCACCCTCACCCAGGGGGGCAGGATGCCTACCACTACTACCACCCTTAGCCAGGGGGCAGGATGCCCACCACTACTACCACACTCACCCAGGGGGGCAGGATGCCTACCACTACTACCACCCTTAGCCAGGGGGCAGGATGCCCACCACTACTACCACCCTCACCCAGGGGGGCAGGATGCCTACCACTACTACCACCCTTAGCCAGGGGGCAGGATGCCCACCACTACTACCACCCTCACCCAGGGGGGCAGGATGCCTACCACTACTACCACCCTTAGCCAGGGGGGCAGGATGCCCACCACTACTACCACCCTCACCCACGGGGGGCAGGATGCCTACCACTACTACCACCCTTAGCCAGGGGGCAGGATGCCCACCACTACTACCACCCTCACCCAGGGGGGCAGGATGCCTACCACTACTACCACCCTTAGCCAGGGGGCAGGATGCCTACCACTACTACCACCCTTAGCCAGGGGGCAGGATGCCTACCACTACTACCACCCTCACCCAGGGGGGCAGGATGCCCACCACTACTACCACCCTCACCCAGGGGGGCAGGATGCCCACCACCACTACCACCCTTAGGCAGGGGGCAGGATGCCCACCACCACTACCACCCTTAGGCAGGGGGCAGGATGCCCACCACTACTACCACCCTCACCCAGGGGGCAGGATGCCCACCACTACTACCACACTCACCCAGGGGGGCAGGATGCCTACCACTACTACCACCCTTAGCCAGGGGGCAGGATGCCTACCACTACTACCACCCTCACCCAGGGGGCAGGATGCCTACCACTACTACCACCCTTAGCCAGGGGGCAGGATGCCTACCACTACTACCACCCTTAGCCAGGGGGCAGGATGCCTACCACTACTACCACCCTCACCCAGGGGGGCAGGATGCCTACCACTACTACCACCCTTAGCCAGGGGGCAGGATGCCCACCACCACTACCACCCTTAGGCAGGGGGCAGGATGCCCACCACTACTACCACCCTCACCCAGGGGGCAGGATGCCTACCACTACTACCACCTTAGCCAGGGGGCAGGATGCCCACCACTACTACCACCCTTAGCCAGGGGGCAGGATGCCCACCACCACTACCACCCTTAGGCAGGGGGCAGGATGCCCACCACTACTACCACCCTCACCCAGGGGGGCAGGATGCCTACCACTACTACCACCCTTAGCCAGGGGGCAGGATGCCCACCACCACTACCACCCTTAGCCAGGGGGCAGGATGCCCACCACTACTACCACCCTCACCCAGGGGGGCAGGATGCCTACCACTACTACCACCCTTAGCCAGGGGGGCAGGATGCCCACCACTACTACCACCCTCACCCAGGGGGGCAGGATGCCTACCACTACTACCACCCTTAGCCAGGGGGCAGGATGCCTACCACTACTACCACCCTTAGCCAGGGGGCAGGATGCCTACCACTACTACCACCCTTAGCCAGGGGGCAGGATGCCTACCACTACTACCACCCTTAGCCAGGGGGCAGGATGCCTACCACTACTACCACCCTCACCCAGGGGGCAGGATGCCTACCACTACTACCACCCTTAGCCAGGGGGCAGGATGCCTACCACTACTACCACCCTTAGCCAGGGGGCAGGATGCCTACCACTACTACCACCCTCACCCAGGGGGGCAGGATGCCTACCACTACTACCACCCTTAGCCAGGGGGCAGGATGCCTACCACTACTACCACCCTTAGCCAGGGGGCAGGATGCCCACCACTACTACCACCCTTAGCCAGGGGGCAGGATGCCTACCACTACTACCACCCTTAGCCAGGGGGGCAGGATGCCTACCACTACTACCACCCCCACTCATAGGATGGACAATGCATGACACAACCAGCACACCAGAACCTAGGGAATGCAAGATAAAGACATCCCCCCACCACCATGACAAGCGTGTGTAGGCTGTGTCAAATGCCTACAACACCGAACATGACTTTAAACATACAATGTGACCCCCTAGCACATGTGCCACACATATATGTGTGTGGCACCCACAATGCAAGCAGCCCATGACCATTGTGGCAATGGGGCCTAAACCCCCATCATCACAGTGACCAAAAGGTAAGTGTGGGGTCCATAGCTGAAGCACATTTTGACCATTGTGGCAATGGGGTCTAAACCCCCATCATCACAGTGACCAAAAGGCAAGTGTGGGGTCCATAGCTGAAGCACATTTTGACCATTGTGGCAATGGGGTCTAAACCCCCATCATCACAGTGACCAAAAGGTAATTGTTGACAAAGAAAGAGCTGCAACTGCCAAACTGCATGGATCATTCCTGGTCACAGAACCAAAAACTCATGTGTGGCAAAGTAGTGTATGTGTCCCATTGCAACATAAATTGGGGGAGCCAAATACTGCAGTGCAAATGAAACATTCCTTTGGCCATGTGCAGACAAACAACACCCATGGGGGCTGAGACCGTCAACAGTCATCAATGACACAATGACAGAAGTGACCATCAGAATGCAGAACCACATATTTGCACCAATGGGCACACAAATGCAGATACCCTGTGGAGACAGCAGATGTGAGGTGAACAGATACCATACCATGGCAGCAATGGGACACACAAACCATGATCACTGTGCTGACCGATGACCTAGGAGTCCCAGGGACAGCAGGGGAAACACACCAAACAACATACAGCCAATGGCACACCCAAGATATGCCAATGCAGTGGTGCAGATGCACAAACACAAACAGGCAGACCAACACTGTCATCATACACAGCAGGTGAGGGGTGGGGGTGCCAGTGTCCCCAGGCAACAACACAACACATGAGGAGAGCTGAATACCAATCATACAGATGTGCATACACTGCCACACTAAGGTAACTCATGGATCCAAATCCCCTATGTGGGCAAGCAGGCATTGACAGGTGAGAGGGAGCACAAAACACACATGTCACACAGGCACGTAGGAACAACAACTGACACAGCAAGTCACAGACACACCACAGCACCACCCCCAGGGCCCCCACAATGTGGTGACCCTGGGCTGAATAAAAATACCACTGTGATGACAAAGCTAAATGTCGTTCACACTGTGAACCACAGTCAGGTGTCCTGAGCAACAAACTACCATCACACCTACACAAGCACAAATCAATCAGCATGGCCAGTAAGCCAAGGCCAACATGGAGGCAGGGGACTAGCCGGGCAACAACTCTCATCTGCACACACTCAAGACCACACCCCTCGACCTCCAACAATGTGCAGCAGTGAAGTACACATGCACTGGTGACATTGCACATGCACCCATGACTATTCCAGGGTGGTGGGTGGGAACCAAGGTGTAGAAACACATCACACATGGACACTCAACAAGACTCCTGAATGTCTGACACACTGCACACTACGCTGTACATGGACATGACGGCAATACCACACCGACCAATGGGATCCCAGCCACAGTCACACACCAATGAAGAAGCCAAGGTCACCCACAAAGAACACACATAGACAACAACCAACATTGCAGCCCGGACCCTAAGGAGTGCCAGCAGTCACACACACAACGTGTCACAATCACTGAAAGATAACACAAACTGGAAATCACATGACAGGGGCAAACAACAAGTGCCAAAGGGAAACCTGACTGTGACCCATCTGCGTCTGCACACAAACTCTGCCCTGACAGCAAACACACCTATGGGTGACACCCTGATGACCAGTAATGTGCCATGCACCCACATCACAGAGAACACAGGGAGAAGACTTTGGGGGAACATAGCTCAAGTCAGCAAGCATCACAAACAGGTACAACACTAGGGATCACAGCATGCGCAGATGAATGGAAGTGAACACACAGACATGCACATACAACACACACCTTGGGCGCAGGCAATGTCACACGTGTACACACTGCCATGAGGGGACTCCACTCCTGTGTGAGGAAAGCTGTGCCATATGTTGCCTCAGTAGGGCCCCATCATGTCAGCTGAGCACTTGGTCACACAATCAACAATTAGCACCAAATGAGGGCTCCCATCACATCAGCCTGGTCATGGATGTGCCAACGGAATCATCAGCACAGATCCAACACACTTGTATAGCAATGTTGCACTGACTACACGGATGAGTCCCTCCCCATTGATGCCCAAACCTGCATGTCCACTGGAGATGGCAACACGGTCAGGGAAGTAGACAAATGCAACGATGGCAGGCACAACAGATGTGCAGGGGTGGAAGCCACAGATATGAAATTGCCAATGTAAGTAGGAAACCCATTGCCAAATACTGAACACATGACACCCTCAGATGCTGCTATTGATGACATGGATACACCACATGATAGGACACATTCCCCCTGGACCACATGGGTTCCTGCACAGTAACACTTCATAATCATGAGACCAGATATCACCATCACTGCAGCAAGGGCATGGTTAGCTGCACCAACAACATGTACATCTGAAGCATGAGCACTAGAGAAAAGAAAGTTGCTTTATTCAGCATATGTGTTGTTTGATAACGACGTCCAGAAGAAATTAGAGCAAAGGCCAATGGCCAGTCCATTGTCAAAGTTCAAACAGGGTGACACTGGCAGATGTCACCCTACGCATGCCTGCACAATACCAGGGACAATCCACTAGGAGGGGCAACCGGGGGGCAGGCCAGGCACCGCAGGGACAGGATCAGGGCTCACCAGGGGGAGTCAGGGAAGGGGTGGTGGGTGCTGGAGAGCCACTGACAACTGCAGTGGAGGTGTCTGACATGGTGTGTGCCGGCACAACTGGGGGCATGACACAGATGTCGTGGGTGCCGGCACAACTGCAGTGGACCCTGCAGATGGGGTGGACAGGTCCGCCACTGCAGTGCCCAAGTCAGACAGGGCGGTAGTGGACTCCACTGCAGTGCCTACCTCCAGGGGAGGAGAATGGGGAACAGGCAAGGTGGGTTGGACAGAGGGGGAGGACACCCTCACCACATCAGTGGCACAGACAAGCGCAGCGGGGGTGTGGTGCTGGGAGAGCAAGTGGCAGGGGGAGAAGGCCGGAGCATCTTGGGGATGGTATATCTGTGGGTGGGGGAACCTGGGGCAGGGTGTGGTGGGGGCACCTGTGCAGTGGGGGCCTGAGGGATGGAGGACGGAGACCTTGTGCCTGAGCTGCAGGGCGGTGGCGGGGTCTTGCTCTTAGCACTCCGGGGGGACTTGCGGGTGGGGGCCTCAGTCCGTCTGCGCCTGGGGGAGGGTGTCCGGGGGCGAGGGGCACTCTGCTCCGTGTGGGTGGGCTTCCTCTTCCCCCGGGATGCTGGAGCAGCTTCATCGGTGGGGAAGAGGCCGAGGTCACAGAGGAAGAGCTGCTGTGACTTTGGGGTTGCAGGTGAGGCAAGGGAGGGTGCTTTGGAGGGAGAGGGAACTGAGGACTGCGCAGTGCATGTGGATGCGTGTGTGTGTTCCAGGGCCCCATCCCCTGTGAGTCTGGCTTCAGTCCCCTGAATGTGCGTGCGTGTGCGTTTTGTCATTGGCGTGTGTGTCAGTGTGCTGGATGTGTGTGTGCTGGTGTGTGCCTGTGCCGGTGTGTGTGTGCCTGGGATGGGTAAGGTGCTGGGGAGTGTGGATGGAGCAGAGGCAGGAGGGGTGAGGGACCGCTTGAGGAGGGACACTGCTGCCGTCAGGGAGGAGTCCATGGACCTATTGCCCCTCTGTAGGTCAGACATGCCCGATGAGATGCCCTCCATGAACGACACCAGCTGAGTCAACAGCGCGGTGTGCGCATGGAGGACACTCAGCATGGCTGTCTGCCCTACATGGAGCTGGCGAAGGAGGTACACAGACTCCTCACTCAGGGCAGCAGGGGACACAGGGGCAGGGGGTGCGGTGCCTGGCCCAAAGGAGACACGCTCCCGGACATGGGAGCCTCCACGGACCTGGGGAATGGGAGCCGATGGGAGGGCGGTGGTGGTGCTGGTGGTGGCGGGGACAGCAACACTAGCTGGGGTGTGGTGGCTGCTGACACCCGCCTCCACAAGGGAGTCATCCTCCGAGTTGCTCTGGTCCTCAGCTGAGGTGGATGCTGCTGAGGACTCCTCGGTGTGGCTCCCCTCGCCCTCCGTGCCACTGGGTCCCTCCGACCACTCCTCGGCTGCTGACCCAGTCTGGCTCTCCGGCTCCTCCTGGTCCGTGGAGCTGTCCCCTTCCGTGGCCGTGGATGTATCTGCAAACAATGGGGAAACAGACAGACATCAGTCACCTGCACATAACGCACACACCACTGTGAGCACAGCACATCACAGAGCAAGCCCTGGCATCATTAGTTGTACATTGCTAAAAGTGCACTAATTGAACAGGAGAAGTCAATTGTCAGTCTGATGCCAAGCATGGCACTCACATCCCACATGGCCTTGCACCCATCTGTCTGGTGTCTGTTGGATTGCAACACCCCAGTGTTGACACATGCACCAAGTACACAGTAGTTGGACAGTGCAGAGGACACGGTGTGGACACATCACAGCTCTTGCCACTGAGTCAGTACAGGTTTCCGGATGTAAGGGATGCCCAGAGTCAAATAGGAAATGCATGTGATGCATACCAGCGACAGACACCATGATGCACCCATGTCCTGATAGCCAGCGCCACTATGGTGTGCATGTAGCACATGTCACTCCCCTGCAGGCTCACCAATCAGTAGACACATGCCATGGCGGAGGCATGACTGCAAAGTCATACATCACTGGCTCAGTGATGTATGACTTTGCAGCCAGACAACAACACTCTGCACTGTGTCACAATAGTAGGTCATGGGGAATGCAAGTCCTGGAGCTGCACAAGTGCACATGTACATCCCCCACAACACATCCTCTTAACCCTCATCTGTCCAGGTCATACCTATTGGACATATGGGAGACCTGTGACACTACCCTCTGAACCTGAGCCCCTCACACTCTGCTGTGCATGGGGAACAGCTGCCTGAACTTCACATTTACATGCCCCAGTCTGCATGGGCAGCTGATCAGACACCTATGTGTCACACAAGTATCGTCTCCTATGGTCACATCTCCAGTGGCATGCTGAGCCCCTACCAAGAAACTCCACAGCAGTCCTGGCGACTAATCCACAGCACACTGACACAGAGGCAGACACCTGAGGGGTCAAATCACTGTGCACAATGTGTCCGCTGATACACGGGAGTGGGAGTACAGAGTGTATTGTATGGCCTGGAGTAGGCATGACTGTCCAGCCCCACATGAATGAGGGATGAGCCCTGGACTGTAGGCAGCTGGCTAAGTATGTGTGACACACGTCATATACATACTCCTGGGGCCCAAACATTGTTCCCACCCGCAGCATGGGTGTGTGCCAGGTACCCCAGCCACATGTGGTGGATCAGCTCAGCAATTGGACCACAGATCAAAGTAACACGCTGAATACATGTCAGAATACAGGCATTGTGTAAGCAATGGACCCACCCATGATGCCCACCACAGAGTCAGGGAAACAGATGCTGTCTCCCACCTTGAGTCAAGCAAACTGCAAGGACACAGTCCTAAGTGACAGAATTCCCTGCATGTAAGGGCCACACCTGGGTATCAGATGAGGAGTGGGCAGTGCACAATAGAGGGACATGGCTCCTGGACAACATGACTGCTGTACTGTGGCAGTTTAACCAGGCCCGAGGAGGGCACATAGCATGTTAGACAGAGTACACAGTGCAGTCTTTGACTCACCCCCTCCTTGCTGCTCTCTGGCCTTCAGCTGCCCATCCAGGTCTGGAAAGACCACCGCCAGGATCCTGAGCATGTGGGGGTCAGGGTCCGTGTTCCGCCCCTCCTGCGAGGAGGCGACAGCTTCAGCTGGACCCGTGCAATCCTCCGGGTCCAGCCCCGAAGGTCCTGCCACCTCTTTTGGCAGTTGCGGATCCGGCGCTTGTAGACCCCCACGGACCGGACAGCCCGGACGATGTCCTTCCATATCTCATGCTTCCGATGGGCAGAAGCCTGTCAGGATGACAAAGTGATAAGGCCATTACTACACATGCAACATATCCGTGCATGACACAGTTGCATATACATGTCGCAATCACAGGGGCACATGGTGTACACAGGCAGTGCACGGCTGCCCATGGACAGTTTTCCAGAAGTCACTACATGGTATCATTGCATGGGGAGTAAAACCCTGTTCAGAAGCACTGTCACTGCACCATACCTGTCCAGTGCAAGTCACTACACACTATGGGGGGTGACAACTACTCAGTGAGCCTGCTAGCCAGTGGTGTGCTGACTCTCAGCCTTGCTAGTCAGACAAAATGCACATTCAGAAAGGCAGTGCACAGAACACTCACCTGCTCCCCTGGTGTCCCATACAGCTTGCTGTACTGTGGAAGTAGGCTGTCCAGCAGGGCCTGGTTCTCCTCAAGGCTGAAGGCTGGGGCTCTCTCCACAGTACGTGCCATTGCAGGGTCCAGAGGGGCAGAGACAGCAGCAGTGCAGTGGCAGATGTCGTCCTGGAGCATGTAGTGCAGGCAAGTGGGCTCTCAGGGGAACAGGCAGCAATATATATGTGCTGGAGAGGCAGATACTGTCCCTTGTGTCCAAAGTGATAGGTCCAAGTCGTTTGCATCTTCTGAATCTGGCCAATCCATGGAATAGCAGCACCAAAACACGCCCACAGCATCCTTCAAAACTTCAACTTCATGACATACATGAATTTGCAACATTGTTGTGGGTGACCAACTGATTTTCCAGCAACCGACTCGTTCGAAATTCGAAAACGCGTCCGTTGCCAGGCAAGCCCATTGTCAATGGGTGCGCACCGATCGGTCCATTGAGGTACAACGCGCACAGGGGTACAACGCGTACCCGCACACATTGAAAGCAATGGGCCGGCCGGAGGCACCGATCGGTCCATTGCTGTTCAACGCGCACAGGGGTACAACGCGTACCCGCACACATTGAAAGCAATGGGCCGGCCGGAGGCACCGATCGGTCCATTGCTGTTCAACGCGCACAGGGGTACAACGCGTACCCGCACACATTGAAAGCAATGGGCCGGCCGGAGGCACCGATCGGTCCATTGCTGTTCAACGCGCACAGGGGTACAACGCGTACCCGCACACATTGAAAGCAATGGGCCGGCCGGAGGCACCGATCGGTCCATTGCAGTTCAACGCGCACAGGGGTACAACGCGTACCCGCACATTGAAAGCAATGGGCCGGCCGGAGGCACCGATCGGTCCATTGCAGTTCAACGCGCACAGGGGTACAACGCGTACCCGCACACATTGAAAGCAATGGGCCGGCCGGAGGCACCGATCGGTCCATTGCTGTTCAACGCATCACTGTATATGTGACTGGCATAGGTCAGCATGCCTGTCTCAGATGGACATATGCCAGCCACATATAGCTCCCAGGGAGTGAGGGGCACACCTACATCACGACAGCCTGTCCAAACCTTATCATAAGGCATGTAAGGCTGCATTTCCTATTGTGTGTATGTTGGTGTACATGTTGTCCTGTGGGTGTCACCTGTGGGCAGCCACCCCCAGGCTGTGCACGTGTTCATGGGGACAGGATCCTGGGTGTTACGTGTACGTGACCACTGTGATGTGCAACTGTTCATATCTGTGCATGTGTCATGGTCACATTTCACAGTGGTGTTTGTGTATGTCATGTCACATACCCCGTGAGTCCCATGTGGGACGGTATGTTTGAGCCAGGGTGTCCCAGTGGCACAATAGTGATGGCCCTCCACAGTCTTTGTGCATGTAGTGTTTACAATGTCTCTGATTTCATGTGCACAATGGGAGACAGTCTCCACATCCACGTTGTGTGTGCATGGACTCTGATGTTGTGCGTGTGTGTCACAGACGTCCATGGCTCTCCTGCCATGGCAAGTGTGGCCACTACCTGTGGGGGTCATGTTTGTTTTGCTGTGGTGTACACATGATACTCCAGGTGATGCCAGTGTCCATGTGGCATTACAGGGTCCCTGGGAATGTGCCTGTCGTTGAGCTGTGGTGCCTGGGGCACATCTGTCCTCACATGTCACTGGGGTGGTGACTTTGACACAGCATCATGATATCCAATGGGCCAACCTGGGACAAATTGATGCCACCTGTAGGACCGTGTTGACAGATGTTGGCCATGTATGTACCATACATGTCGTTCCGGTACTGCACACTTCATGTAGTTGTGCCTCATGATGATGTATGTTGGGAACTTGAGTGTGTTCAATGCCGCATATGTGGGGTGACTGACGATCTTGCTTACTTCTCCTCTGCACTGCAGGGCTCCTGCTGTCCATCGGCCATTCCCAGACCTGGCAACGATGGTGGAACGGGACAGCATCCGACGGTACCGCTTCACCAGGCAGCTGATTGAGGATTTGGCAGTGCAGTTGTCCCCACATTTGCAGCCTGGCCGGCCGTATCCTACAGCGCTGACCCCCAAGGTGAAGGTGATGGCAGCCCTACACTTCTTTGCCACCGGTACCTTCCAACATACTGTGGCGTCTGCTGGTGGGATGTCACAGACCATGTTCAGCCGTGTGCTCCGCGATTTCTTGGCGGCAATGTTGCTCTTCCTGAACCGGTACATATATTTCCCTAGACTGCGACGACTCACTGACGTGAAGAGTGACTTTTATGCCCTGGGGAGGATGCCGCATGTCATTGGCTCCATTGATGGGACACATGTGGCTTTGGTACCACCACAGGCCCAGGAGCCGGCCTACAGGAACCGCAAGCACTACCACTCGGTCAATGCACTGGTGGTGTGTCTTGCAGACATGACCATCACACACGTGTGTGCCCGTTTCCCTGGTTCAGCACACGATGCCTTTGTGATGAGGAGTAGTCGCATCCCCAGGTTGATGGCACAGATGCAGAACCAGCGTGCCTGGCTTGTCGGTGTGTACTGACTTTGTGCCATTGTGTGTGATCTGATCTGTAGTATTCCGCCCACTTTTCCAAGTCAGCTGATGTGCACTTGTCTGTCCGTAGGTGACTCGGGATACCCCAACATGCCGTGGTTGCTGACACCCCTCAGGAACCCTGTGACACCTGCCCAGATGCGCTACAATGAGGCACATGGTCGGACCAGGAGAGTGATTGAGCGGACCTTTGGTCTCCTGAAGAGCCGCTTCCGCTGCCTGGACAAGACCGGAGGGTCCCTCCCATATGCCCCTGCGAAAGTGTGCAAGATTATCATCGTCTGCTGCATGCTCCACAACCTGGCAGTGCGGAAGGAGTTGCCTCTCATCCAGGATGACGATGACCAACATCCGCCACCTGTGGAGGATCCTGGCCTGGACCACGATGCCAGTGACGATGATGATGATGATGATGGTGATGGTGATGTCCGCACACAGCTCATCACCAACTTCTTTAGCTGAATGTGAGTATCCTGAGGTGTCATGTCAATGATGTGAGTTGGCATGATGTGTGGGTGGTGCTCTGGTGCTGTTGGAGTGTGTCCATGGGCTACTTGACAGGATGTGTGTTGCGATGTGTGGTGACAGGTGGGCTGTACTCCCCAACAGTGTTGACATGCTAACTTGGTTCTGGGTGGGTATCTTGTAACATGTATTGTGCATGAGTTTTGCTGATCTGTCCTGTACTGCATTGCTTTTGACTGTGTGTCATTTCTGTCCTTCACAGGGTACTTTCAGATTCGTTTGCTCAACTGTGTCCACCGACGACGTGATTGCACATCCAGGCTGGTAGCTGTTGTGTCCCTACAGGTGATGTGCGCCACACCCATGGACTTCCTTCCGTCTACAGTTGTTGACTGTGTGCCCGCTACCAGGTGGGGTTACCTTGCATCTGTAGTGGTTACGGCATGTTGCTACTGTGTAATAAACCTGTGCTTCACTTAGTGATGTGCGTTGTCTGTGGTCACACATTTGACTGCCATTTGCTTACTGCACCTGTGGGCTACTTGACTACAACTGGGAATGGGTGTGGTGTCTGTGCATTGCACCGTCTTCCCTGGCAACATCAGTGTAGGCAATGAGTCAGATGGCCTAGGTGTGTATGTGTTGTGTAGCCCTGGTGGTGTGTCTCCCTCATATGTGTCACGTTGCCTGTACTCACATGCCTGTGTTGTCCTTGCTGTTGCAGTTCGCATACACAGTGTAATTTTGCAGTTCATCATCCCCATAACAGCACCCACGTTGGAATCACGACAGAGGCAAGTATGGTGTATTAGTGTGTTTATTGTGATACATCTGTGTTAATAGTGCATAGGATGGATTGTGCTGTACATGAATCTTGCAATCCCAAGTTCCTAGGTGAATTGAAAGTCCAGGTAGACAGGATCCCCAGTATCGGGGCCACAGTTGTCTGACACATTGTTCCAACTTGTACTCCCCATGCAATGTGTGGGAGTAGTGTTGCCATCAACAGGGTGAACAGTCTGTGCACAAAGGCGAAAATCCAGAACAGGTTCAGGCTTCCTGGGAGTTGCACTTGGCCATCAGCCTCTCACTTTCCCCTCCTCGGACGACCCCTCTTCTTGGGGGGGGCCCTCAAGTGCAGGCTGCTGCGGTGCAGGGGACTCTCCGCCAGAGTCCTCCTCCCTCCCTGTGGCAGTTGCAGTTTGTTCGGTACCAGATGTTGTTGGCACACAGGGAGGTGTGGACTGGTTGCTGTTCATCTGGCGGAGGCATTGTAAAATGTCCCTGTGCACCGCCGTCATCTCATGTAGTACATCCCACTTGGACTCCACGCGGGACATGTGGGAGTCCACACGTGACATGTGTGACTCCACGTGGGACATGTGGGAGTCCAAGCGGGCATGATGGGCAGCCTGCTGCTGTTTGATGTCTCTGAGGAGCCCCACTACCTGGCTGAGCTCTCCGGTGCTGGACTGGTACGCATCAGCTATGCGTACCAGTTGTGGGTCTTCATGCACACCAGCAACGTCTGCAAGCAGCGACCTCTGTCTCCCACCCCTCCCACCACCCCTGCTGACATGTGCAGTGTGTGCAGTTGCACGCACAGATAACCCTGGTCCACCTTGGGGGGTGGTGGTGGTGGTGGTGTCCATGGCCCCAGGTTGGTCCAGGGTCACTGCGCTGGTGTTGTTCCTTATTCTGTCCATGTCGGCAGGGATGGTATTCGTGGTGACAGTCGTTGGAGGGGTGGGTGCAGGGGGTGCAGCTGGTGGACCTGCTGGTGCTGCAGCTGGTGGTCCTGCTGGTGCAGCAAGTTGACTTGCACCGGATGTGCCAGGTTGTTCATCGTCCGAGGAGGACAGAGGCTGTACGACGCCAGTGAGCTCGGCATCCTCTTGAGCCTGGGACTGGGACTCCTCAGCGTCTGCTGCTGTGTCCCTATCATCACCTGTTTTTGGGAGACACAAACAATGTATTTCATGTTTCTGCAGGCATCAGTGGTTGACACACCTGACAGTTGTGACTGTGCCTCGGGGTGCGGGCCTGTACATTGTATTGTCCTAAGTCGTCACAGTCAGGGGTTGATATTGGTGTGGCACATTGTCCTGCATTATTTGGGCATTTCTATGTATTCTCTGGGGTGTGAACATGGTCTGCATTGATTGTGTTTGGTTGACAGCCAGACCTCCTTCCCACCCACCCACCCAGCCAGTCAGTTATCCCACCATGGAACGTGCTTGCATTGCAGGGAGTGGAAGTTGTCTCTCAGGATGTCAGTCAGTGGTGTCCTGCTGTTTGTTGGTGCACAGTTGGCAGCAGGGCCTTGTGCTCCCCACAGCAGTAGCCAGTGTCAGCCATCTTGTGAGTCCTTCTCCACTCCCTGTGATGTGAGCATGGTTCAGGGTGGTGTTGATGGGACAGTTGTGGGGGTGAGCAATGTCTGTGACTACGACTCCCATCATGCTATTGCCTCCACCCCCTTCCCAGCATGCCCATGCTTCCTTCCTTTTGACTCTGCTTCCCTGTGGGGTGGGCTGGCTGTGCTGACAGGATGGCTGGGAGTGTTGTCCTGGCAGTTGTTTGGCTAAGAGTCCCAAGAGTGTCCCTGTGCTTCACACAACATAACCCAGGGTGGTGGTGCTTTGTGGGATCTTGTGTTAGGATGGAGGGCATTGCATTCTACCAGGTGGGTACTGTGGAGTTTGTGTTGGGGGGGTGAGGGGAGGTGCTGGTGACTATAGTCAGTGCTGCAAGTCCCCCTTCCCACCCAGCCAGCCAGCCAGATATCCCACCATGGAACGTGCTTGCATTGCAGGGAGTGGAAGTTGTCTCTCAGGATGTCAGTCAGTGGTGTCCTGCTGTTTGTTGGTGCACAGTTGCCAGCAGGGCCTTGTGCTCCCCACAGCAGTAGCCAGTGTCAGCCATCTTGTGAGTCCTTCTCCACTCCCTGTGATGTGAGCATGGTTCAGGGTGGTGTTGATGGGACAGTTGTGGGGGTGAGCAATGTCTGTGACTACGACTCCCATCATGCTATTGCCTCCACCCCCTTCCCAGCATGCCCATGCTTCCTTCCTTTTGACTCTGCTTCCCTGTGGGGTGGGCTGGCTGTGCTGACAGGATGGCTGGGAGTGTTGTCCTGGCAGTTGTTTGGCTAAGAGTCCCAAGAGTGTCCCTGTGCTTCACACAACATAACCCAGGGTGGTGGTGCTTTGTGGGATCTTGTGTTAGGATGGAGGGCTTTGCATTCTACCAGGTGGGTACTGTGGAGTTTGTGTTGGGGGGAGGGGTGAGGGGAGGTGCTGGTGACTATAGTCAGTGCTGCAAGTCCCCCTTCCCACCCAGCCAGCCAGCCAGATATCCCACCATGGAACGTGCTTGCATTGCAGGGAGTGGAAGTTGTCTCTCAGGATGTCAGTCAGTGGTGTCCTGCTGTTTGTTGGTGCACAGTTGCCAGCAGGGCCTTGTGCTCCCCACAGCAGTAGCCAGTGTCAGCCATCTTGTGAGTCCTTCTCCACTCCCTGTGATGTGAGCATGGTTCAGGGTGGTGTTGATGGGACAGTTGTGGGGGTGAGCAATGTCTGTGACTACGACTCCCATCATGCTATTGCCTCCACCCCCTTCCCAGCATGCCCATGCTTCCTTCCTTTTGACTCTGCTTCCCTGTGGGGTGGGCTGGCTGTGCTGACAGGATGGCTGGGAGTGTTGTCCTGGCAGTTGTTTGGCTAAGAGTCCCAAGAGTGTCCCTGTGCTTCACACAACATAACCCAGGGTGGTGGTGCTTTGTGGGATCTTGTGTTAGGATGGAGGGCATTGCATTCTACCAGGTGGGTACTGTGGAGTTTGTGTTGGGGGGGGTGAGGGGAGGTGCTGGTGACTATGGTCAGTGCTGCAAGTCCCCCTTCCCACCCAGCCAGCCAGCCAGATATCCCACCATGGAACGTGCTTGCATTGCAGGGAGTGTAAGTTGTCTCTCAGGATGTCAGTCAGTGGTGTCCTGCTGTTTGTTGGTGCACAGTTGGCGGCAGGGCCTTGTGCTCCCCACAGCAGTAGCCAGTGTCAGCCATCTTGTGAGTCCTTCTCCACTCCCTGTGATGTGAGCATGGTTCAGGGTGGTGTTGATGGGACAGTTGTGGGGGGGGCAATATGTGTGACTGCGACTCCCATCATGCTATTGGCTACACTGACTTGGCCAGCATACACAGAATTCCTTCCTTTGAGTGGTCTTCACTGTGTGTTGGTGTTGTTGTGGTGGCTACATGTGTGGATGTGTTTGTTAGTTCTATTTGTGCCACTGCCTAGCTGTAGTTGTGGTTGTGTTTGTACATGTGTTGGCACGGTTGGATGTGACTTTTTTGATGGCATGTGTTGTGTTTCTCTGACTGACATACACATTTTGGGATGATTCTGTTCTGGTTGCTGTGTGATTGCTATGAGTGCATGGTTTGACTCTCCCCTTGACAGTGATGTGTGTGTGTTTTGTGGCAGTATATTGTGTACATTTGTTGTGTACTCACCAGGCTCTGGGATGTCCTCTAGTCCATATATGCTCACTGGCGGTAGGATGGCCCGCACCTTCTCCTCCCAGGGCCTGAGGTATATTGGCTTGGCAGGAGGGCCACTGCCGGTGTGTTGGCTGTTGATGTAGTCTTGCTTCAGCAGTTTCCGTACCCTCCTGCGCACGTCATACCACCTGTTCTGGATGTCGGTCTTTGTGCGCCGACATGGTGATTGGGCGTTCACCCTGTTGATGATCCTCTCCCACATCTTGGTTTTCTGCGACATGGGGGTCTGTTGGACCAATGTGCCAAACAGCTGTGGCTCTACCCTGAGGATCTCGTCTACCAGGACTTCCAATTCACAATCTAGGAACTTGTGATTCTTCTTGGGGGGCATGGTGATGGGTGGTGATGGTGAGTGATGTGTGTGTTGGTGTGCAGGTGAGGGTGTGTGAGTGTGTGTTTTGCTGGGTGTATGTGAGGTATTTGTTGGTGTGCTGATGGTGTGTGGCTTGTGTGAGGGATGAGCTGTGGGTGTGTGGTTGCTTTCTCTTGGGTGCTGGCAGTGGAATGGCATTTGCAAAGGCTCATGGTTGTGATTTGTGTCCTTTATATAGGTGGAGTTGTGGGTGTGTCTTTGTTCTCTGTCCCCACCCCCCAGTATTTATTGGCTTGGTAATTGCTTGTTTGGCCTTTTTTTGGTTGATTTTTCCTTTGTGCTGTTTGTGTATGTTGGAAACGTTCTTGTGACCGAGTCGGACCCTGCATTGGTCTCGTACGGTGTTTTCCGTTTCGTTCACGCTGTGTTTGTGCAGTTTTGTATGCTGCGTACGCGTCGGTCGCGGTGTATTGTGTTGCTTCGGCTCGGTTTTGTATGCGTGTCGGTCGTACGGCTTGTCCTCCGTCCGACTCGGTCGTGTTTTCGCGCCTTGCATCGTACTTTGCGGTTTGGAGTTGGCGGGTACGATTCGGTCGGATTTGTTCCGGGTGCGTGTCGGTCGGTTGGATTAGCGTCTTTTTCCGGCCGGATTGCTATTTTCCGAGCGGCTCGGTCGGTCGGCTTGGTTTCCTAACGTGTCGGTCGGATTTATCGCGGCTTGCATCGTACTTGGCGTGTCGGGCGCCACTGGTACGTGTCGGTCGGTAATTTTTCCGGCTCCGAGTCGGTCGGTGCTTTTTCCGGCCCGAATCGGATTCGACCCCTTAGTGTCTGGAAAAAAGACATGGATTGGTGCATGTTGCGAGAGAAGACAGTCTATGTGGCTCGGGGATGTCCCCGGAAATGGGTAGCAATTTGGACAAAATGGAACGAATACCGAGGACATCTGTGTAAACCCCCCCTTGTCCCCTCCCTTGAAGAAGCATTAACGTTGTAAAGAATTGTATATTGTGGCCACCTTGTTTGCTGTAACATCAAAGGAAATAGACTGAATTGTAAATATGTGAATGCAACACCGTACTTAACAAACATCCATGTGTGTAAATGACCAACAAGTTTATTTTTGTAAATAAAAAGAGTTACTAAAAAAAAAAAAAACATAGATGCATAAAAATATTTCTAAAAAATAAGAGCAAGGTATACCACTCACATTAACCTTCTCCAATCTTTTAAGAACAGGTCATGCAACTTCATAAACAATTTACAGTGACATTAAAGAATCATGGAAGAGACCTGACAACATTAAAAACAGTAAAATGCGTTTGTAAGAAGTCTTCAGTCGTTCTGAACAATAAAGCACATTAATTTAGGTGACAGTCATTACATGAGCGCGGTGAATGACTAACCCTCACTGTATCGATGAAGTGCAAGGCTGTTCTACCAGCGTCATGTACTGTAAAGTGCATTAGCTCCAGCTAGTAAAGTGCATTTGTATGAAGTCTGCCCGCCGTCATTCTGAACAATAAAGTGCATTGATTTTGGCGACAGGCACTACCTGAGCTGGGTAAACAACTAACCCTCGCTGAATTGATAAAAATGCAGGGCTAGTCTAGCGGCGTCATTTGCAGTAAAGTGCGTTGGCATTGGCTCCAGCGGGCTATGCTCCTGCTAAGGCAAATTAGATATCTATCTGGGCTAACGGGCCAACATTCCCCTGCAAATGCCGCAAAAATGCTATAGAAAGGCGCCTTGATTTGGGACCCATCTCTGCTTGAGCACGTCTAACTCTTGCTGTGTCGATAAAGTACATGGCGGGAGTAGCAGCGACATGTATAGTAAGGTACATTGATTTTAACGATGTTGCCAGGGCTAGAGTTGAGTAATACCGGGACAACTGAATTAACAACTCACGGTACAATCATCAGCCTTGGTGTGATGATAGAAAGGTACAATTCACCCAAGGCAGATTAGACTACTCTCCTTTCTTTAGAAGGAAATCCCTGTTTAAGCCACTGACCCTGCCAAGGCTAAATGGACAGCGCACCCTCGCTGAGTCAGTAGGATACAAAACGAGTTTTAAAGCATTTTGTGCAATGAGATGCATCGATTTTGGCGCTACAACGGTATGCGTCTAACGGGGCTAGCTGTACATCAGACCCTCACTAGAGCAGTAAGCTAAAGTTGAGTAATATCGGGGCAAATAAATTAACAACTCCCTATGTGTGGTGATACAGAATATAAGACCATGGGCCTTGGTGTCACACTATAAAGGTTCAATTCACCCAAGGCAATCTAGACTACAATCCCTGCTTTATAGGGAAATCAATGGGAAGGCGCAAGGTATTCAGTGTCCCAGCACTAGGCTAGAGGGGAGCCAGTTATATGCTTTTCTAAATCGAGCTCTGCAGTGCATTGACTGCCCTCTCCAAGAATTTTATTAGCCTGGCCAGTAACTGTGGGTCACTGCCCTGTAAGCAGGCTGACATTGCTGCCTCCAAAGTCCTTATTTCAAGCCGGTTGTAACAAGGAAGTAAACACTGTCTTCTAAGGGACATTACAAACGGGCATATACAGATGATAGGTGAAAGAGATCGGGATTTTGCCCACATCCTCCGCAACATTCCATGGTGTGGTTGTTTTAAGGGGTATGAGTAGGAACCTAAATCAAATATAATTTGCACTTTAGGCTTGTTTTATCAGAAGATTGAGGTAAGGCTGAGGGTTGGGTCTCTATAAAGAAGATAAAAGGAGGTAATCTCGGGTCAGTTGTTTAAATGACTCAATGTTTTCCATGTAGGAATAAGCTCTGGACGCTTGCTTTACTTGTAATTTAAACTGCCCGTAATCTATTGGTCTAACCAGGAATTCGTTTAGCTGCAGTTCACCTAACAAAAGTTTCAAATTTAGGATACCATTTAATTTGTGGATTTTAGAAAAAAAATTGGTGCTCTTTCCAGATAGATGCTTTCAGAGATTTTTCTGGTGCAGTTCTCAAATGGTAACAACACTTGACAAATTGGCAGTCAGCAGACAGAGATTGGTTGATCAGTCCGAACTCCAACTGAAGTTGACTAACAGGAGTACTCTTGGATAGTCCATACATCTTCTGAATTGCCCATGATTGTATTTATACCAAGTTGGGGTGGGGTGGGGTTGGTGGTCCAGATTAAAGCGCCGTAAATGATAGCTAGTTCCGGCATTGCTCTAACGATCTGCAGCACACTTGCTCCAGTGGGGCTGTGCAGCCTGTTGCTTGTTGACCTCAGTTGTTGCTGCAACAGCAGTGCTAGAGTTTTCATGGCTTTTAATTGCTTATTAAATTCAAATTTTAAGTCAATCCAGATTCCAAGATAATGATAAGTTTGTGTAGTCCAAATCTTTTGGTGTCCCAGACGCCAGACAAAGGGGCCGATTCCGATCTCGGCCGGTAGGGCTCCGAATCGGATTCGGCTTAACCGGATCCGATTCGGAGCCCTATTGCCCGACCGATTCGAGCGCGCGTCCGGGCGAGCGAGTAGGATGCGAAATCGCCGACCGACTCGTCCGGGCGTCCCGACCGCTCCGACCGACTCGTTCCCGGGTCGAACCGCACCGACCGACTCGCTCGGACTCGACTCGCACCGCGCAATGGAGACGTTTCCCGGCCGGGTAAGTACGATGCGCGCCGCGAGCGAGTCCGACCGAGCCGCGCACTCCGGCTCGAAAGAGCAGTCGGAGCCGTACTTTGGGGGTCCGTGTCGGACCCCCTGTACGCGTGGCCGCGCGAGTCGCACACAGGGGGGACCCATGGGTCCCCCTACCTGTGCCTGTACGGCGCGAGTCGCTTCGCCGCGTACACGCTGTAGGGGGCGCCCTTGTCCGCCTCGCACCCATTGAGTCAATGGGAGCCCGCGTACGCGTTGTACGACCGGCTCCCATTGACTTCAATGGGAGTCCGACCGACTCGAGTCCGATGGCATACGTGCGCATCGTACTCGTTCGGTCGGGCTGCACGGGTCTGATTCGGTCGGAAATCTCTCCGGGTCCGGCTCGGTCGGAGAGATTTCCGGCCCGAATCGGAATCGGCCCCAAAGTTGGATTGCACACAGCCAAATCTCATTATCATTGTCTTTGACATATTCAGTTTCAAATGATTAGTTGCATATTTTTGAAGGCTGTTAAGAGCTCTTTGAAGCCTTATTTCAGTTACATCTATAAGTGCCGTACAATCAGCACACCGAAACAAAGGGAGATGTTGGCATCCCCATTTCGAAGGAAAAACTCTGTGACCTAAGAGCACTTGTTGAAGGTTGGCTCTGTACAGATTAAAAAGAACTGGTGCCAGGATGGACAAGTTCCTTACCTTTCTTAATGCCTTATCTGGGAGAGACATGATCTAGCCGCAGATTCCTTACCTTTGAATTTCACAGGCGTAAGTCTGTATCTGGAAGATTTGTCTTCAAGCAATACCCCTGGTAGGAGGCGTCGGTCGGCTCCATGTGACGTCATTGGTGCCGTAGTGACATCCATGTCACCTGTATAGGCACCACCTCAGCGTGCTGATGTCAGTTACTTTTCATGACTTTCCATGCCAGAACCGCAGAGCCATGAAGTGCACGGACATTGGTGTGTTTTAACTACTAGGGCCTGAAAATTAAACCTGTCTGCAGTGTGGGGAGGATTGGTGGATCGGTAAGGAATCTGCAGTTAGATCATGTCTCTATCAGGTAAGGTGTTACCTAAGGTAAGTAATTTGTCCATCTGATAGAGACATCTAGTCGCAGATTCCTTACCTTTGAATAGATACCTAAGCGATACAATCCCCAGAGAAGGGACTGCAGACAAGTTTAGATCAGAAAGTCCTGCAAGACAGAACGGCCAAAGATGCCTTTCCTGCAGACTTGACCGTCAAGGCAGTAATGCCTGGTAAACGTGTGCAGGGATGCCCACGTTGCTGCCTGACAAATGTTGAGGACTGGATCTCCACGCTGCAATGCTGTGGTAGCAACCTTAGCTCTGGTGGAATGAGCCCTTAAGCCTTCAGGAGGCTGTTTCTTTGCCAGAGAGTAGCGAATCTTGATACAGAGGACAACCCATCATGAGACAGGCCTCTTCTGCAACGCACAAACTTTTTTTGCCCCAATGTAACCCATGAAGAGTTGGTCATCCACCCAAAAATCTTCAGTTCATTCAAGGTAGAACGATAACGCTCTTTTTGGGTCAGGCGATGGAGTCGCTCTTCTTTCTTAGAGGGATGCGGCGTTGCATAGAAAGTGGGCAAGGTGACAGATTGCCCCACATTGTGTTGCCACTTTCAGAAGGAAAGAGGCTCTAGTGTGAATCATCAACTTGTCAAGGAATATTGTCAGGTAAGGAGGCTTGGATGACAAAGTCTGAAACTCGCTCACCCTCTGGTGGATGTGATTGCCACTAAAAAGGCTATTTTGATGGTAAGCAGCCGGAGGGGACAATTGTGCAGAGGTTCAAATGGAGCGCACATTAAGAAGATGAGAATCAAATTAAGGTCCCACTGAGGCATAATGAAAGGGGAAGGTGGGAACACATGTACAAGTCCCTTGAGGAACCTATGTACAATGGGAGATTTAAATAATGAGGGCTGGTCTGGCAGCTGCAGAAAGGCAGACAGGGCTGAAAGGTACCTTTTTAGAGTGCCCAGAGCAGAGCCCTGCTGGGCAAGGGTTAAAATAAAAATATCAGAAAGGAAAGCAGAAAGAGGGTTGATAGACTTTTTTGTACAATATATTTCAAATTTGTTCCATTCGCAGGCATAGGCCATTTTTGTGGAGGGACACCTGGCTGCCAAAATAACATTACAGCCTTCGGGAGGAAGGTCGAATGCTATCAACTGCCACCGCTCAATCTCCACACAAGAAGGCATAGAGTTGACAGGTTTGGGTGGAGAACCCTTCCCTGCTGCTGCGACAGAAGATCCTCCTGAAGGTGCAGCCTGATCGGAGGATCGATGCTCAGTTGGAGAAGCTCAGGATACCAGACTCTCCTTGTCCAGGCCGAAGCTACAAGAACGACTTGGGCCCAGTCGTTTCTGATCTTCTTGAGAACTCTGGGTGTCCGTGAACACTTGCGCTAGCTTCCCCTTGATGGTAGTAAGGAAGGCTTTCAATGCCAAACAGATCGCTTGGAGCTCCAGCAAGTTAATATGGACTTCGGATTATACTGGAGACCAGAATCCTCTGATTTCCACCTCTCCTATATGGCAGCCCCATCCAAGACATGACGCATCTGTTCCCACTGTGATATCTGTCTGGGGAAGGGAGAGAGATCTGCCGGAGACCCAATCGTGGTTTGTCAGCTACCACTGTAATTCCTTTGCAGTTACCTCCAAGATCTGGACCATGTCAGAGAGACTCCCCTGATGCTGCGCCCATTGGAACTTCAGGTCCAACTGCAGAGCCTGCATATGCCATCTGGCATGAGTCACTTACAGGATGCAGTTGACCATAAGGCCCAGCAGCCTCAGAGTCATTCCCACCGAAATCCAGGATAGAGGCTGAAACATAGGTATCAACGCCTAAATATCCCTGACATGCCGCTCGGGAGGATAAGCCCGAAACTGCACTGTGTCCAGAACAGCTCCGATGACAGGGAGTGTCTGAGAGGGAGTTAGGTGCGACTTCGGCACATTGATAGTGAACCCCAGCGAATGCAGGAGGTCCGCCGTAGTTTGGAGGTTGGAGACAACAGCCTGGGGCGAGCCCACCTTCAACAGCCAGTCGTCAAGCTAGGGGAAGACTGACAGCCCTAAGGTTGGATTGGCCCTTCAAGGAAAAAATTGATGGGGACTGTGTTATAATTAATTGTAGGCGCCCTGACTGCCTAAGGAAACTGCTGAATGGGCAGACGCTGGAGACCATCAATGGCACAAAGATTGTCTCCCTCCCGCTGGGTTTTTCTATAAGCCAACTAGACAAATATCTTGTGTACCAGCACGGGGAATGCAATTCAGCAAGAGTTGGAACTGCCATGTGGGAACAGATTTGCAGCCTTGGCAAATTATAATGAGGTGGAATGACTGACAGTTTTAAAAGGGCAAGCAATGACTCTGGGTTGTCAGATTCATAGTCAAATATTTACAATCCAGCACTCTGAGAATTCTGTAGTACTGTCACCATTTATGGCTCAGATTAAAGTTGAAGGGCAAATTATTAGCTTGGAAACTACCCTGGATAGGACTGTAATGCAGAATCATGGATGTTCTATCTCAATGCCTGCCCATACGCCCCTATCTAATAAGGAATCAGAGTTAAAAATATTGAATTGGAACGTTGCAGGAATCTGTGTTTTAAGATATTTCTACCTGATTGGCAAAATTTCATCAAGTCCTATGATGTTATCTTATTGCAGGAACCTTGGGAAACTAATTCTATTGATTTTGATGGCTATATGTGTTTTAGCGTTCCGGCAGTACCATCTTGTTCAGGTCGGGCTTTTGGGGGGGGGGGGTCAGCTATCCATTTGGCTCAGTCTGAGTAGTGGTGGAAGCACCTGGAACCAACTTTCAAGCAGTCTTGTTCACAGGGGCTTTGACCATACTGTTTATTATTTTTTTATAATAGTGATTTTCAGCATGTTCCTAATTTAAAATTCCCAGGTTTATTCTCATTTATTGTAACACAGGTAGAGAAGAAATTTCAACGGGGCCAGCAACTTTACCTTTGTCTAGGGGGCGATTTTAATGCCAGATTGCCATGCGAGAAGGCAGGGGAGAGGTAACGGCCCCTAGCAGAGTGGATGAGCGGGACAAAGAGTTACCAGCTTTTGTTGCGTCCCTTGATCTATACAACACACTGGAGAGGGATGGGACAGAAATGCAAAGTTTGCCTACCTTTAGAGGAAGGAATAGCACTTCCATTATCGACCACGCCTTTATCTCTAACAACTTAAGGAATTTTTTGACCTATGGTACAATGGTTGGTACAAACTTTGGGGACCACAAACCCATTGAGGTCACTATGGCAATGCCCTACAGAGTGACTCATCTTGAAGCCCCAGGTTTTGCCAACCTAATACCAACTACAGATAATTTAAGGCTGCGATGGAAGCTGCTTGATCCCCCCAAATCTCTTAATAGGCTGATAGCAGAGAACTTACAGCTGGTGATGGGTTGCTTCTCTGAAGATATTAATGGAGAATCAATAGTCACCTTGTTTATAGCCTTTTGCGGTAAAATTAGATCTTCTTTGTTAATACCTGTCACATAGGTCTCTCAGAGCCCTCGCTGGTTTGATCATGAGTGCTCACTCGCAAATCGTCGGTTAAGAGGGCTTTAAATGCAGAGCTGGGGGACTGTTCATTAGTGACCGCCTTACGGAAAGTTTATAAAGCAGTCACTAATAAAAGAGGGGCTGAAGTTATCACACAGCAGTAGTCCATGCTGTCTGTTACTGCCAATACATGAGACAGCAAAACCTTCTGGAATGCTGTGTTTACCATGCGCTCCGTTGATCATGGAGGAACGACAGTCAGAGGTCATATAAATGGGGAGGAGTGGGTGTCACACTTTATAGACATTTACACAGATGTCAATCCAACCCCTCTGCGGCTATGGCAAGGGACTGACCCGCCTTGTTTGGTTATCTCCGTGCAGGAACTAGAGACTGCTATCCGAGAAAGTGCAGGTGGCAAAGCACCAGAGCCTGATGGTGTCCATATTGACATCATCAAATGCAATGTAAAGTTGTGGGCCCCATTGTTGCCATATGTGTATAACAGTCTGTATTATTCTTCGATCCCTTCTTCCTTGACTTCCTCAACTATTGTTTTGATTTAAAAAAAAAAAAGGAGATAGGTCGGAACTGAAATGTTACCGCCCTATTGCCTTGATCGATATCCCAGCAAAAATTCTGGGGAGAGTGCTGTACAACAGAATAGTAGAGTGGGTTAATGATAATAATGTATTAAACAATTGTCAATATGGTTTTAGAAGTGGCATTAGGACTGTAGAGCAATGCCTAAATTTGAGCTTAATCATTGGAAAGTATACTGTGGCCAAACAGTCAACCCCGTATCTTGCCTTTATGGATTGTTTATGGCATTTGACTGTGTCAATCGGGCAAAATTATGGCAGTTACTTATTAACTTAAAAATGGATCAGTCGATAGTGCACTTATTGATTTCCCTACATACAGGCACTAAGGCTCGAGTGAGGTTTGGCAGTAAGGGGGAAGTTTCTGATGAGTTCAGCATTAATCGGGGGAGTACGTCAAGGATCTGTATTAGCTCTATTACTTTTTATTTAATACATATATGAGCTTAGTGTAGAACTCACTAAGAGCACCCTTGACATACCCCTAGTATGGGGTACCCCCCTCCTGTCTTACTTTATGCAGATGACACAGTCTTAATTGCCCGAACTCCCAAATCCTTGCGTCTTTTAACCTATTCCTTTATTGATTTTATGGCTAATCTTAATCTGTCGACAAATTTTATGATGTCATTTTTAAAGTCATGTGGGCCAAAGCACTCAAAATTGGTGCACTGACAAAATATCGACACTCAAAATATCCCCATACAAAAATATCATGACCAAAATATCGATGTCAAAAATATCTACATCCTATACTTATAATGGTAAGTACAAAAATACCGGGAAAAATATATCGATGTCATAAATATAGTTGTACAAAACATTGTGTTTTATATATATATAAAAGAAATTAATAGATATTAAATATATTAAAGAATACAATTTATTTTAAAAAAATTAGATTTAATATACACTTTAACAAATATAACAAATACATTTAAATTAAAAAAGTTAAACACACATATATAATAATTAATATATATATTTACTTTAAAACAAATATTAAACTAACAATTTTAATGTATTTTATCATTTTAAAATTATATAAAAATTTAACAAATAAATATACATATATATATATATACCAATAACATAAAATCTATTTTAAAAAAACATTCTATTATAAAGTAAAACATTAAACTATTTAAAAATCTTTAAACTTAAATTTCTCACTCCAGTCAGTGCAACAGTAGGGAAAGTGTTGGATAGCGGAGGGGTAAAAATTACTATTCCCACTCCAGTGAGTGCAAAAGTAGGGAACATGTTGGATAGCGGAGGGATAAAATTTACTATTCCCACTCCAGTCAGTGCATCCATAGGGAAAGTGTTGGATTGCGGAGGGGTAAAATTTACTTTTCTCACTCCAGTCAGTTACAAATTAAAAGCAAACAAAATATCATCAACAGAATATAAATAATTTAAAAAAAGTAAGTTAAAAAATATATAAATATGTTAAAAATAAAAATATATTTATTAGAAATAAAAACATAAAAACATATTATAATGTAAAATACATATCACAAATACCTACAAATATTATATTAAATAAAATAAAAAATAATTTTGAAACAAATAAATATTTTTATTTAGAAATAATGTATTAACAAAAACATTCATTATTACATAAATTTAGTCTATTTACTTCCTAGCCTATAACACCAAACAACTCACAACCCACATCGAAAATAAAAAAAGAATTTATTTTCATAATGAACATAATTAATTATCAATTAAACACATATTATTAATTAAAAAACAAATAAAAACACATAAAATGTTATTAACTTCCCACCATTTACACCTATAATCCCCACAACCCACATCTAAAATTAAACTGTAAAAAAAGTAATTACACAATTAAAAATGTTTTTCAATTAAATAAATAATAGTATTTAACAACTAATTATAAAGTAAGTAAAATTAATTTACTCCCCACCCTTTACCCCTAAAAACCCAAAAACCAAACACAAAAAACAATTAAACAATTACCCTAATCAATTATCAATTAATTAATTATTAATTTTCACCTATTTAATAATTAATTAAAAATAAATTACTTCCCACCCTGTACCCCTAAAAAAATCCACAACTAAAATGAATTACACAATTTCCATATTTAATTGTCAATTAATTAATTAATATTAACTAATTATTAATTAATTAAAAATAAATTACTTCCCACCCTTTACCCCTATAAACCCCACAACTAGCACCTAAAATTAATTATACAATTACCATAATTAATTGCCAATTAATTAATTAATATTAATTAACAACTAATTATTAATTAATTACAAGTAAATTACTTCCCACCCTTTACCCCTATAAACCCCACAACCCGCACCTAAAAGTTACCCCAAAAAATTAAAAACACAATTAACATTATAAAATCCCAATTAAACAAATATTAATAAATAAAAAATATTCATTCATTTAATATAAATAAATTACTTTCCACCCTATTCCCCTATAACTCCACAACCCGCTACAGAACTAAAAAACGCCAAATTTTATTAAAATAAAATTAATAACTACTAAAAATGTAACACATATATTAAAAAACATAAACAATACTTATACAAAAAAAATACATCACATACATTTAAAATATATACTAAAATGCATAACACTAATTTAAAAATCGATATTTTAAACAACTATATTTTTGCAAACAATATTAATGACTTCTATATTTTTAAAAGCGATATTTCTTACCTTAAAGTCGATATTCTTGACCACAATATTCTGGCTGTCGATACTTCTGTGTCACAATATTTAAAACTCGATATTAGTGTAAGTCGACATTTCCAACTCGATATTTTGACTGAATACCCTCAAAATTACATTCTATTACTGTAGGCACAAGCACTTTATCCAGCACTGGCACTTTTTCCTATTTGGGGATTAATTTTTGTTCCTCGGGCTCTTGGTCCCAGAATATTGCACAAGTAGAGTAAAGTTCTCAAGAGCAATTAGCTCATTGCTTAGTTTGCCATCATCAAAGGGTGGAAGGCCCTTGAAACCGTTATTGCAAATATACTCCGCACAGTGTGTTCCTATTGCTACCTAAGGTGCAGGAGTATGGGGTCTGGGTGACCCTACAAACCTCCAGAGGGAGGAGAATCGTTTCTGTAGAAGGTTACTATCAGCCCCTGTATCCTCCTCTCACTTCATTTGCCATAGTGAGTTGGGCATAGGTTATTTGAGTGACTATATTTAGAGTTGACCGGCCATCCTGTGGCTATCTATTTGGAGTTCAGTAGATGCTACACTAACAAAGAGTATACTTAATGCTTGTCTGGCCTGTGATAAGGGTCTTTCCCTCCCCTGGTTGGCTTATGTTAAAAAATCTATGAATGGTGACGGTCTAATTGATATGTTTCTGGATAGAGGGCCACAGTCCACTGCTTGCAGGAAGCAAGTGAAGTATTTATTATTGGAGAAAGCCGCAACAGATAGACTGGGGGAGGAGAGTAAGAAAATTAGTATTTAGACTACTTGCATTTTAATTTAGGGTGTCTCCCTCTGATTATTTCTGGAACATAAACAGGAGTTGGGTACGGTTCTTATTGTTCAATTTTAGGGCTGATACAACAAAATACCTTTTATGCTTCCCAATTGGGCATCAACATGAGCTTGACCTAAGGATATGCCCATGTAATAACCAGTCCAAACAAACCAAGCTGCACTTTCTCTTTTTTTGTGGTTTTTATGTGCTATATACAAGAAAATGTCTTATGCCCCTTATGAGATCCAGAAAGATACAGTCCTGCACACAGGCATATCGTTTTTTACGCACTCTGACCAATGACGAATCCTACTGCTGTGTAACTATGTTTCTTCAAGCTGCTGTATACTCTAGGAAAACAATGTTAGAGTATTGACTTTTTATCAGGTTTTATATATTTTAATATTTCATGGCTTATGTAATATGGTGCATTTGCTTTTTTACACAGTGACTGTATTATATTGTGTGCTTTTATGGCTATTTGATAGCCGAATAAAGATGGACTGATTGATTGACAACCCTAATCTGCGCGGATGATCTGCGACCACCACCATCACCTTGGTGAACACCCGAGGGGCGTTGGTAAGGCCAAAGGAGAGCAAGGTGAACTGAAAATGCTCGTTGTCTACCGTAAACCGCAGGTAGTGCTGATGAGCAGGCAGGACGGGAATGTGGAGATAGGCGTCCTGCAAGTCCAACGTTACCATCCAGTCTCCCGGGCATACAAGACCTGAGCTAATGTGAGCATCTTGAACTTTTCCTTTTTGAGGAAGTAGTTGAGGGCTTGTAAATTTAGGATAGGATAAAGGCCCATGTTCTTTTTCGGGACCAGACAGTAGCGGGAATAACAATCACAGCCTACTTCTGGCACTGGACCCCTTCCTATGGCTCCCTTGGCCAAGAGAGAGCTATGACTTCCTCATGAAGCAAAATAAGATGATCCTCCATTAGCCGGTCGTAAAATAGAGGCATAGAGGATGGGGTAGACTCGATGGGGAGGGAGTAGCCCCTTCAGACTATCTGGAGGACCCATCTGTCTCATGTGATATCTGCCAGTGGTGGAGGTGATGGCTGATCCTGCCACCAATTGGCCACCCATGATTGAGAAGGGCAAGACTAGGAGGGTTTGGAGGCTGAGGCTGCAGGGGGGTGGTGGACTGACCTGGGGTCTGACCACCCAACCCACATGGTTGGAACAAGCCACACTCTCGGACGTGCGGAGGTTGTGGAACTTTCACTGTCGGAAAATACCTTCTGTAGCCACGAAAGGGGAGAAAGGCAGACTGTGGATGTGTGGTCACTGAGAGGCCCAAGAACTTGGCCCTAGCCCGTGAGTCCTTAAAGCACTCCAGCACCATGTCTGCCTTTTCTCCAAAGAGACGGCTGCCATCAAAGGGCACGTCCATGAGAGAGGCCTGGACATCCCCCGAAAAGCCGTTCGCAACCAGGCGTGGCATCAAACAATCAATGTTTATGAAATCGCTCTTACCAGTGAGTCAGTCACGTCGAGACCACAATGGATGGCAAACTTTGCTGCAGCTCTCCCATCTGACACTGCTTGGGAGAGGATGGCCCGGGCCTCCTCCGGGGCCTATGGCAGCACTTGCACAACTGTTTCCCACATGGAGTGGGAATAATGACCCAATAAGCATGGGGTGTTCACTGACCGCAATGTAAAGCTGGTGGAAGAAAAACTTTTCTTACCCTAACTATCCAGCCTCTTGGATTCCCTGTCCGGGGGAGTGGAAAAGAACATGCCAAGGGAGGTAGAAGCTTGGACCACTAAGCTCTATGGGGTAGGGTGGGTAGTGTGGAAAATTGGGTGGCTCGGAGAACGGTGACGGCAGGCAATTGTCCTATTCACAGGACCCCCTGTGCTGGGCTTGGACTAAGTTCCCAGTAGGACATCTGTAAGAGCCTCATTTAAGGGCAGCAAGGGTTCCAAAGGGGAGACACAAGGCTGCAGGACCTCCGTCAAGATATTAGTCTTGACCGCTACAGAAGGGAGCTGAAGGTTCAGGAACTCAGCCGCCCTTTGCGCCACCATAGCTCCCTCCTCCCTAGCCATGGTAGGGGAGAAAACATGCCAGATTCTGGAGAGGTTTCCAGTCCACTGTCCTCATCCAATTCCTCATACCAGTCCATTTCCTGATCAGGCTGGTCTTCTAAAGGCTGTAGCGACCCCTCCCAACAAACAGGGGTACCTCTTGAAAGTTTTTTGCCACATACATTGCACTGGACAAATTTTGGAACAACTTTCTTTTCTCCTGAAGGGATGGAAAAATATTTCCAAACATCAGAGGAATTCTTTGGAGGTGGTAAGTCTTCTTCTTCATCCTGCTCTTTCCGTTCTCTTCTATCTTCAGCAGTAAACATCTTACCTTTGAAACTCTCTTCTTTTGAAGGAAAGCCAAAAATATGATAGAGCTGTGCTTTTGAGACTGCAAACCACACCCTAAATCAATTATTTTGGTTTCACATCTCTCTGGAGACAATGTAAATGGGTGGAGAGATTCGTGGGGGCATTGCGACAGATCTGCAGAGCCATAGAATGGATTAAAAAAAGAGAGACTTGCTGTATTGAATTTGTAGAAAGTTTAAATGTTACGTTACGTTGATTTGTTAAATGTTCCTTTTAAAATGTATAATAAGAATAAATGTGTTTATAACATGTATTTATAAACTTGTAAAAATGTATATTTTTAAATTGAACTTATAGGTGAAATTATAGCACAATTTGTATTAAAAAAACAGTGAAATTTACTAATAAAACAAAAGTTACAGGGACGTTATAGTTAGAAAATAGCATTTTAAAAACCTTAGAAATTCACTGGAAAAACAAAAGGTTACAGGTAGTTATAGTTAGGCTCATATTTTACACACACAAAACCACAGAAATTCATCACTTATAGTTACCTGCTGTAGGAATGCAGGATCTGCTTTCAGGGCCACCCCCACTTTTTGCTAGAGTCATTATGTTTTTCTGACTAGTCTGACTGGGATCCTGCTAATCAGGAACCTAGTCTTTGTGTTTCCTCCCTAAATTGGACATGGTGAGTACTTAGGTACAACCCAGATATGCTACTGGTGTACCCTTGTAAGTCCCTACTATATGGTACTAAGGTACCCAGGGCATAAGTACACCAGGGGTCCCCCATGGGCTGAAGCATGTATTATGCCACCCATGGGAGACCACTCAAATTGTGACTACAGGCCTGCCATTGCAGACTATGTAAGCTGGTGCTAGCACCACTTACGACAAATATACGTTTCCTTATATCCGAGGTCACTGCACTTAAAACCTATAAGTCACCCCTAAGACAGGCCTTTCAATCCTGAAGGCAATTACACAATTAACATAATTAATTGCCAATTAATTAATTAAAATTAATTAACAACCAATTATTAATTCATCAATTAAAAATAAATTACTTCCCACCCTTCCCACCATTTTCACCTATAAACACCACAACACACACCTAAAATTAATTACACAATTAATATAACTAATTGCCAATTAATTAATTAAAATGAATTAACAACTAATTATTAAATAATTAATAAAAAATTATTTCACACATTTAACACTATAACATCTCAATTCAACAAATGTAAATAAATAAAAATGTATTCAATAAATTTACTATAATGAAATTACTTCCCACCCTATTCCCCTATAAACCCACAACCCGCTACAGAACTAAAAACGCAAAATTCAACTTAAAAAAAAAAAAAAACTAATAAAAATAATCAATACATTTACTCTAATTAAATTATTTCTCACCCAATTCCCCTATAAACCCACAACCCGCTACGGAACTAAAAACGCAAAATTCAACTTAAAAAAAATAAAATAACTACTAAAAATAATCAATAAATTTACTATAATTAAATTACTTCCCACTCTATTCCCCTATAAACCCACAACCCGCTAAGGAACTAAAAACGCAAAATTCAAACAAAAATAAATTAATTACTACTAAAGTTTTAACACATATAATAAAAATACAAACAATTCTTATACAAAAAATACATACATCACACACATATAACATATATACTAAAATACAAAACATTACTAAAAAAATCGATATTTTTACCAACTATATTCTTGCAAACGATATTAAACACTTCGATATTTTTTACATCGATATTACTTACCTTAAATCGATATTCTTGACCACGAGAATTTGTCTGTCGATATTTTTGACCCACGATATTTATGACTCGATGTTTGTGCAATTCGATATTTTTGATTCGATATTCTGTCTCTGCACCGCCACTAGACTGCTTTGAAGGGCACATTTGGTGCCCTCCTTACATACTCCAGTTGGAACCAGTTGAGGGAGCCGTTGGCTCCCGCTCGGGCGCAAAACTGAAAGGACATGGGAGTATCCTCTCCCCTGTCCAGCCCCTCCTGTGGGAGGGACCCTTAAATCGTCCCAACCCTTTCCTTAGGGTATTTAAGGGCTTACTTGTGGGTGGTTCCTGAGATTCGTCATGAGATAAGATTCAGATCCGAAACCACTTCATCTTTAACTGTCTGGGCACATTGGACTTCGTTGCACTTCGCTGTGGAAACCGAGACAGCAACCGGGAAGACTCCTGCTGCTCCTGGTCTCATCATCCTGCCAGTCTTCTGCGTCGTCTGTGTCTGTGCTCCATACAGGTTCTTCTACAGGCCTGTGGACATCCAAGACACCCGAAGGAATCTCCCTTGAAGTGAAGGAGTCAATCAATCAATCAATTAGTGATTTGTGAAGATCACTACTCACCCGCGAGGGTCTCAAGGGGAGGAGGGGGGATTCGAGCAGCTACGTCTCAGCCGAAGAGCCAGGTCTTGAGGCTCTTCCTGAAAGCCTGCAGTGTGGGGGGTACGTCTGATGCTGAGGGGGAGTTCGTCCAGGTCTTGGCCGCGATGTAGGAGAAGGCTCTTCCTCCCGCTTTGGCTCTGTGGATGCGTGGGATTTCGGCCAGGGCAAGGTCGGCGAAGCGGAGGTTTCTCTTGGGTGCGTAGAAGGATATTCTTTCTTTGAGGTACTGGGGTCCGGTGCTGTGGTGGGATTTGTAGGCGTGAGTGAGCAGCTTGAAGGTCACTCTCTTATCGACGGGTAGCCAGTGGAGGTCTCGTAGGTGCAGGGTGATGTGGTCTTGTCGTGGGATGCCGAGGACGAGTCTGGCTGTGGCGTTCTGGATGGTTTTGAGTTTGAGGAGTAGAGATCTGTTGATTCCGGCATAGAGGGCATTCCCGTAGTCCAGTCACTTCCCTGCTTCTGCAGGCACCACAATGAAGCTGACCGGTCTACCGTTCCTGAGCTCCCACAGACTCTGAAAGGTTGAGCAATATAGGTGGTGGTTCTTCAACCCCCTTGAGGCCTGCACTGTCTTCACAGCAAGTTTGAAGCCAGTATCCCTCGTCGTAACCGCTGGAGCAGTACCCCTGTGCACTGCGTCAACTTGCCATTGCCAAGGCTTGTTGACTCTCTTCACCAGAGATCTTCGGCTTCAAGAAGCTCCAGCCTCAAGCATCTCCTGCAACCAAGATCTTTGCCTGCACCGCATCCTCTGCACTGTGGGCCTTCATCCTTTGGAGAGCTGCTCGAGGTCCTCTTGCGACTCCTGTACCTTCGACCCGTGGGTCCTCTTGAGGGTATTCTTTGGCTCCAGTTGGCTCCCCTGCGTGCTCGGGCCTGTTCTAAGTTACCCGCTCGTGGTGAGTCCCTTGGACCTTGCTGGTCCCAACGTTGCATCTTTTTCGACTACTACGTTTGTTGCCGTTGCCAAGGCTTGTTGGTGCCCCTGCCAGACACTGACTCCCTGGCTCTTGACATCCGGCGAGGGACAGCTCATGAATGGCTCCTGGTCTTCCACAGCATCGCCTGGTCCGCACATCTGCAACTTCAAGGGCACCGTCAACTCTCCTGCATTTCTGACATCGGTGGGCATTTGTCTTCCGTGCCTCCTGGTCACTCCTGAGTGGCATAGACTCTGTACCCTCTGCTTGCAGGTACCTCTCATCTTGAATCCACCTTTGGGTTCCACCGGACTCTTTTGCCTCCTGCGCCAGCAGCATCTTCACTGAAGTCCTCCATTGTGGTCTTTGGCGGTTTCCGACGTCACTGCGCACCTATGCAACTGGCTTCTCTGGTGTAGGTATCCTGGTTCCTGGGGTATCCACGGGTGGGGTGACTCTCCAACCTTCCATCTTCCATGGGGTATCTTCAGGGTCCTCTGGGAAGGGTCCTTCTTCTTAAAAACTGAAACTGCGACTTACCCATTGACTTGTATTGAGTCTGCGGTCGTGTTCCCACTCTGCACACGGTCTCCATGGGGTTCCTGGGTACTTATCTTGGGTGGTTCCTTGGGTCCCCGGCTCTTCTACGTCTTGTGGGTCCAGTCTCAACACAGGTTGTGGTTGGCATTCCACTATTTTAGTATATGGGTTGGTCTCCCCCTGGAGACCACTGTGTATTTGTGCTATTTACGTATTCTATTATCAAAGTATTGTGTTATATCTCCGGTTAGGAGATATTGCAATGTGTTAGTGAGTGTTTATAATAAATAGATATTTTTATAACTACACTGTGTGGTTCTTAATTCACTTAACCTAAGTACTGGTAAAACAAGCTGCTTTACACTTCTTCTGGACTAAGCCTGAAGGCTGCTCTCAACAGCAACCATGTAGAGAGCTTTCTAAGGTTGTCTAAGACCACTAAAATCACCATAAGGGTTGTCTGGATTTGTGCAGGGTGGCACACTTACATAATTGAGCACCATATACTAAGCTAGCCTCCTACACCTGCGCTAACTATAACTTACGCCCCCGCAATGCATTGCTTATTACCTCACATATTACATCACTCATGACATAGTCAGTGACATCACTGATCACACCTCACATGACATCACTGATGACATCATCCAGTGAGTGTGTTTCGTAAAAGTTTCTGCAACTTAAAGATATATACTAAGTTACTTCATAAGTTAAATTACTGTTTTTTTGTACTACTAATGAGTGATACTATTCTTTGGCCTTGATATCTCTGATCACCCAAGTCCTGGTACACCAGGTTCTGGTCAATTTACTTCACTTAGTACTCCGTTCCTTCTGGATCCTGTTAGGCCTGTTTCACATGCACCAGGTAATGGCCCTTTTCATCCTCATCACGCTAATTCTGGTTGTCTGGTCATCCTAGTCCTGCTCGCCATTTTACTTAGTTTTCTGGTTTGCCCATTGCCAATCCTCTGCTACTGGTCCCCCTGGTTCATGTAGTCCTGGTCTTCTAAGTTGTGTTGGCCTTTGTTTACCTAACCCTCCTAGTTCCATTGTATTCCTCCCCATCTTAGTCCCACTAGTTCTCCTGGTACCCTGGTTTGCCTGTTCCACCTGGTTTTTGGTCCCCTGGTCCCCCCTGTCCTAGTCTTCCTAATAGTGTCGCTCCTGGGTCTAGTTGTTCTTGTCCTTTTCCTTCTGACCAGGGTCCACCTAGTTCCCATGGGTCACCCTAGTCTATGCAGTCCTTGTCATCCAGGCTTAAGGTCATCTTGAGTCTGGCTCTCATGGACCTTCAAATCCTAGTCCCGCTAGACTTGGACTTCCTCGTTTTTTCTATTCTTTCTGGTGGTGCTGTTCTAGGGCCTCCTGGTCCTTAGGGCAGTGCTGCTTCTTGGCTATGGTCTTCCCGGCCCTTTATTTCTGCTCCTGGTCTCCTAGTCTTCCTTGATCTAATCTCTGTGGTCCTTGTCTTCCAGTCCCTGGCCTAGTTTCTATTGTTCACTTGGCAATGGTCTTCTTGGGACTGTCTATCTGAGTATCTTAATTCCGGCCTTTAGACCTCCCCAGCCCCCTGGTCCTGGTGCAGTGTTCTCGGACCAAGCCTGATCCAGGCCTTCCGGAGCTCCTAAGGCTGGTCCTTCTGGCCCTAATCCTCCATGTCCTGATCCTCCTGGTCCTCCTGAGCCTTCTCACTCTGGTCTCAGTACTCCTAATGCTGTTTCTTCTGGCCATGTTCTTCCCTGTCGAACAAAATACTTACATTCGGCAATGTCTTATCTGGTAGACTCTATCTAGCTGCAGATTCTTTACCTTAGAATAATCCTTAGGCGTCAGACAGGATCCCAATTTTTTTTCGTGAGGAGTACCCCTGAACGCCGGTAGGTGGTGTCGTTTGGCTCTGTGTGGAATCATCGGCAGCGTCCACGCCAGAAGTGACTTGTGTGGTGCATATATAGGCCCCACCCCAGAGCGCTGTCAGTTTTTTTTACGACTTTCCACGCCAGAAGCGCAGAGCCACGAAGAACATTGACCACTGGTGCGATAGCTAGGGCCCTTAAAGGGGAAACAACCCTTCACTCTGAAATCCGTTCACAGAGCAAGGAGGATGGCTGGGTCGGTAAGGAATCTGTGGCTAGACCTTACCAGAAAAGTCGTTACCGAAGGCAAGTAACTTGTTCATCTAATAGAGACTTCTAGCCTGGGATTCCTCACCTTAGAATAGATACTCAAGCAATATCTCCCCAGAGGTGGGGCTGCGACACGCTTTTAGACCAGAAAGTCCTGTAGGACCCAATGGGCAAAATGCCTGTCTAGTCGGACCAGACTGTCCAGGCACTAGTGCTTCGAAAACGTGTGCAGAGAAGCCCACATTGCTGCCTGACAAATATCCAGAACAGGTACTCCGCGAGATAACGCAGTGGTCGCAGTGTTGGCTCTGGTGGTATGAGCTCACAAACCTTCAGGAGGTTGCTTATTGGCCAAAGCGTAGCAGATTTGATAGTCCATTCCTTCACCGCCCGTCCTGGTTTTGTAAGGTCAAGGTAGAATGGTCACGCTCTTTTTGGGTTCAGTCGATATAGTCTCGTCTCTTCTTTAGAGGGGTGAGGTGGAGCGTAAAAGGTGGGAAAGGTGAAGGACTGGCCTACATGAAAGGAAGTTACCACCTTAGGAAGAAAATATGCTCTATCCTGAAGAACCAGTTAGTCTAGGGAGATGCTGGAGTACAGAGGCTAAGATGACAGAGCCTGTAGCTCACTGACCCGCCAGGAAGATGTTATTGCCACTAGAAACACTGTTTTTATGGTAAGGAGCCTGATAGGGCAGGTGTGTAACTGCACGAAGGGACCACACTTAAAAAATGTGAGGACTAAGTTAAGGTCCCAAAGTGGCATAATAATAGGAGCTGGTGGAAACATATGCTGAATGCCTTTGAGAAACCTATTTAAAATAGAAGATTTGAAAAGGGGTGGCTGATCTGGCAACACATCGCATTGACAACAGAAATAGAAGCTCCTTTAAAGATTTTTACAAAGTATAAGGAATTCATGTTGTAGGGGGTCGACGACGTTTCGAACTCAATTATTCGAGTTCATCTTCAGGACAAAAAGTGTGAGCAACTTGAACATCATTTTCAGGTCAATATTAAAAAAGAAAGAATTGTGCTCTCTAGTGAGTGGTACAGCACAGTTAGGTTATGCATACAGTACCTAATAAGGAGAAACATAATAACATGGGATGTATTACGGTCCCTGAATATTAAAGTACAAAATCAATTAGTAGTAGTGCTTATATTTTGATATTTTTAGACACACAACCTGAGTTTGCAGAATACAAGGCAAATACAAATTGACATTGGGTGGCCGGGGTACCTGCAGGCGGCGTAGGTGCGGGAAGCATTATTACGCATAGTTAAACACAAGGAGGCTATGCACAGCACAATTCTTTCTTTTTTAATATTGACCTGAAAATGATGTTGGTATATCTAGGGACTAAACTATGATAATTATTTATCCTTTATTATTTCCTTTCTCCCCCTCGCTCCCATTAATTTCAGATTCAAGTTGCTCACACTTTTTGTCCTGAAGATGAACTCGAATAATTGAGTTCGAAACGTCGTCGACCCCCTACAACATGAACTCCTTATACTTTGTAAAAATCTTTAAAAGAGCTTCTATTTCTGTTGTCAATGCGATGTCATTATTTTAAGTTCACCCTCACTTCTCACGTCACGCTTATTGTCACTTACTGTGTGAGCACCTGAATACCTTCATTGTGTAATAAATACTTGTCATACATTGACCTATATGTCCCTCGTTATATTTCCTACTGCTCTCTTTTATGAATTAAGTTTCTATTCCTTTACTTACCTCAGTGCCCTCTACAGGGTTACTTCCCCTTGGACCCTTTAGGCCACTCTAGAACCATTGTTCCTTTAAACTACATATTACCCCAGGTTCACATATTGGGGCACCCTTGTCTTCCTAAATACTATCTGTATACCATGCCACAAACTTGCTCTAACCGCAGGCGTATATCGTCTTGTTGGAGAGACGCCTGGCTGCCAGAATAACATTGCAGACTTCGGGCTGAAGGTCAAAAACTGTCGACTGTCTCAACTCAATCTCGGCGTATGAAGGTGAAGCATTTTCAGCTTTGTGTGCAGAACCCTACCCTGTAACAGAAGATCCTCCCAAAGAGCCTGACTGGAGGACTCGTGCTCATGCTCAACAGATCTGGATACAAGATTGATGGTTTTGTTGGATATATGGAGCATAAAGATCTTAAATGAAATCTGGTTAAGACCTACACTACAGTGTGCGGAAGAGGCTGACCAAAAAAAGAAATCATACTTTGTTAGAGAACACAAATTATCAGAAGTAAAGGATTTCTCTTATTTGGGTGTACTGTTCTCAAGTTCTGGTTCTTGGACTCCGCACTTGGAATTAGCAAAGTCAAGTTTTGTTAGATCGACTGGGGCTTTGTTTAGGTTTGCTAACAAAGTCGGCAATAAACCAATGCAGGAGATGTTGCATCTTTACAGGAGTAAATGTATACCCTCAGCCATCTATGGAACAATTCTCTGGGGGGGGGGGTGAGGGAGCAAAATACTTTGCAAATACAGGAGAACTTATTCTTGGCCAGGCTTCTTGCTGTATCACGTTTAACCCCTATTTTTATTACTCACAGGGAACTAGGTGTAAAGATAAAATCCACCTGTCTGTGATTACGGGTTGGCATAACATTTGGAGCAAACCAGGTATGAAATTTACCAGAGATGTAATTAATGACTGCCTTGCCCTTGAGTACTGTAATAAAATTCCTTGGCTAGTGTATGTCAATAGGCTTTTTAAGGAAACTGAGGTAGAATTTCAAATTAAGAATCCAGCGACCATCCTACAGTATGGTAAGAATGAACAAAAAGACATTTTTACCAATACACATTCAGTAAATAATTACCTGGAAGGGCCCTTACAAAGTGGATTGGAGGGCTATCTTGTGATAGTCACAGATATACAGAAAAGATTTTATCTTTCCAGGTTCCGGTTAGGCATTGCACATCATCTTGTAGCAATCCCAAAAAGAGACATATGGTCTAATAATCTTCCTAGATGCCCTTGTGATGGAGCGGCAGTCCAATCTTCAACGCATTTTATATTATTTTGTGGTTTTTATTGCCAAATCAGGAAACGTGTTTTACGCCCTGTCCTGTTATTGAGGAATTTTACAATGCATCAGGAAGCCTATAGGTATCTATGCAGTCTTGAGACTGATTACATCTGTCATGGTGTTTGTCTTTTTATTAGTGGTGCTATAAAAGTAAAGAATACTCATATCTTGTATGATAAATTGGTGTATAAATATGATTAGCTATGTGCCATATATTTGGATTATCCTCCTTGTCTGATAATATGGTGCATTATATTATTCTTAAATTCCCATGTTTTTATGCATTTTTAAACTGTGGTTTTATGATATAATGAATTTGACGATAGATGTATATAATTATGTGTGCTTTTATGATTATATATAATTGAATAAAGCTGATTTTGACTTGAGTCACAAGGATGACTTGGGCCAGGTTGTTCCTGATCTTTCTGAGAACTTTGGATAGGAGTGGTATTGGCGGAAAGGCATACAGGAGGCCTGAGCTCCACTCGAGGCGAAAAGTGTCTATGAGCGAAAGCCTCTTTGGAAACTCCGGCATGCAAAACTACTGACATTGTGCTTTCTCGATGGAGGCGAATAGATCAAACCAAGGCTCTCCCTATTCATGGAAGAGACCTTGCACCACCTCAGGACTGAGACGCCATTCGTGATCCGCTAGGCATCCACATCTGAGTTTATCTGCCCTGAAGATCAGAGAGCCCGCCAGGTGTTTAACCATCAGGGATAGGCGCTGAGGTTCCAGCCAAGTCCAGAGGTGTAGTGCCTCTCAACAAAGGATCCACGACTCCACCTCGCGCAGTTTGTTGCAATACCACCTGGCGGTGGAGTTGTCATGAACACCTGAATCAGCCTTCCCCTGATTAAAGTAAAAAAGGCTTTCAATGCCAGCCAGATCGCTCGGAGCTTCAACAGGTTGATGTGGAGTCCTCATATTGCCACTTCTCCAAGATGACTGTCCTGACTCAGGAGGGACACATCTGTTACTACAGTCAACTCCGGTTGGGGAAGGGAAAGGGTCTGCCACTGATCTAATTGCAGTTCGTTAGACACCACTGCAAGTCTTTTGCAGTTCCCTTCGAGATCTGGACCATGTCGGAGAGATTCCCCGGATGCTGTGCCCACTGGAACTTCAGGTTCCACTGCAGGGCCCTCGTATGCCAACAGGCATGTGTCACAAGAAGGATGTAGGAGGCCATGAGGCCCTAAAGCCTCAGAGTCAGTCTCATCGAAATCCAGGATAGAGGCGGAAACATCGGTATCATTGCCTGAATATCTTGAACTTACTGTTTGGGAGGATAGGCCCAAACTGCACTGTGTCTAAAACAGTTCTGATGAATGGGAGCTTTTGAGAAGGAGTCAGGTGTGACTTTGACATGTTAATAGTGAACCCTAGTGAGTGCAGACGGTTCGCCGTAGTCTGAAGGTGAGAGACAACTGCCTGGGGCGAGCCCACTTCCAACAGCCGATGGTCGAGGAAGAGAAAGATGGAAATCCCTAACCTTCGCAGATGAGCTGCAACCACCGCCATCACTTTTGTGAACACCTGAGGGGTGATGGTAAGGCCGAAGGGGAGTATGGCAAACTGAGAGGGCTCTTGGCCGACCGTGACCCACAGGTAACACCCTGTGGGCAGGCAGGACGGGCATGTGGAAATAAGTGTCCAGTAAGCCTAGCAATACCATCCAGTCTCCTGGGTCCAGGGCAGACAGGACTTGCACAACTATTTTAAATTTCTCCTTTTTCAGGAAGAGGTTGAGAAGGTGCAGGTCTAAAATAGGACAAATGCTCCTGTCCTTCTTGAGCACCAGAAAGTAGCAGGAATAGCAACCACAAACTTATTCTGATGCCAGCACCCTTTCGATGGCTCCCTTGGCCAAGACTTCCTGACTGAGCAAAGAGAGGTGGTCATCCGTCAGCCGTTCGCAAATGGGGGTCATGGGTGGGGGGATGGTCACAAAGAGGAGGGAGTATCCCCATTAGACTAGCTGCAACACATAATAGTCAGATGTTAGTGACCTCCAGTGGTGGTGATGGCATATCCTGCCCCACAATAAATCCCAATGGAGTTCGGGGGGTATACTAAAGAGGGTTGGGGGCTGCAGCTGCTGAGGGGGGGAGGACTGGCTCAACCTCTAGCCTGCTGTCACATGTGGTCTGTGTGAACCGTATCCTCGGACACAAAAAGATTGTGCGGTTTGGCCATGATTGCTGGGAGTGTAAAGATGCGGTTGAAAGCCCCTCCATGGCCACGAAAGGGGCGGAAGGAGGACTGTGTCGGTGAGGGGCCATGGAAAGGCGCGAGGGCCGTAGCTCTGCTGTCCTTAAAGAGCTCGGGCGCTGAGTCAACCTGCTCTCCAAACAACTGAGAGCCATCAAAAGGCATTTCTATGAGCAAGGCCTGGACATCCCCTGAAAAGCTAGTGGTTCTCAGCCAGGCATGGTGCTACAGGGCTACAGACAATGACTTGGCTGTGTCTCTTCCATCAGCAATTGCTTGAGAGAGTATGGATCAGGCTTCCTCCGAGACCATGGCAGCACTTGCGCTACTGAGTCCCAGATGGTATGGGAACATCAGCCCAAGAGGCATGCAGTGTTCACGGAGCACAGTGCCAGGCGTTGGAAGAGAACCTCCTCTTACCAAGGGTAGCCAGCCTTCTGGATTCCCTGCCCGGTGGAGTGGATGAAAATCCGCATGGATTAACTTTGGAGGTTAAGACCTGGATCACCAAGCTCTCCAGGGTGGGGTGCTGGGATGAAAACTGGGGTCCCTTGGGGCGGGGAAATGGTGGTGGGCAATTGTTCTATGCAGAGGAGCCCCAGTGCAGGGCTTGGACCCGAGCAGGACATCAGTAAGGACTTCATTGATTGGAAGTAACGGTTCGGTTGGAGCAACTACCGGCTGAAGCACCTGCATTAAGACGTTTGTCTTGACCGCCACTAAGGTCCAGGACCTCAGCCACCCTCTGCACCACCATAGCGAATGAGGCACCCTCCTCCGTAGCTACAGTAGGGGGAGAGACCAGGCCAGTGTCTGGGGAGGTGTCCAGTCCACTGGCATCCGCCAGATCCTCATATCTGTTTTTTTCGGGATTTTCTAACTGGTATCCATAAAAGTCCGCAGACCCATCCCATTCGTCTCTCAATCCTGACCTGTCATACGAATAAGGCATTGGCTTCATCATGGGTAGTCTGTCCCCCATCAGCACTGGTACCTGGTACCGGCTCCATGTCAGAGTCAGGGATGGTGATGGGGATTGAACCACTGTGGGGTGTTGTCCCTGGACCAGGCGCTGGGGAAGGTTGAGATGGCTCAACCAGCACCGTTCTGGATACATCAACAGATCCAAGGAGCCCGACTAGCACCGGGGGTGAATCAGCCGGGGGAAGACAGGTAGGGCCCAAATGCACTCCAGCCAGTATTGGCTGCCCAAATATGAGGTGCATGGCCTCATAAAATTTGTGTAACTGGGCGGAGGTCGCTCCTGGAAACTCTGGGAGGCCTTGAATGCCGACGCTCTCTCGTGAGATGACTTTGATGGAGGGACTTGGCTCTTGCTCTTTCTGTGTAGCGACATATGCATTTTACCCTTTTGACCCGTGGTTCTATTTTAGGATTCCCGCACCTGTATTGCGGCCTCCTTTGAACTCCATTTCTAATCATTCACTGTAACGAGACGTCACCTAAATGTGACACACTCATACAATGCTTCACAGAAATGCTAAAAAAACACCCTGTTCAGCGCGACTACTGTACCACTATATGGCAGTTTGGGGGTCTAATAGGTAAAAAGGACAGCGTCTACCTCTTGATGAAGTAAGTGTTTTTCATGAATAGAGCTTTAAGTTATGTGGGCCTTCCGTTTTGCCCTTGATCATTCCACTGGAATTTCCTGCTTCTTTACAGGTCTCCAGCACAATAAGAGATGTATTAATTACTTAAATTTGTGGTGTCCGTTTGCATAACTGTCCTATTTCTGTTCTTGGCGCCAACATGTGAACTGATGTTTGTACATGCCTATAGAATTGTATGTGTTGTCTGTCAGTTGAAGTCGAGTTCAACACGGGCAATACATTTAAAAAAAAAAATCTTTCCAAGGCGTATAAACAATTGTAATGAAGAGGAATCCCCCGCGTGCCACTCCCTCACAGATACGCCAGGCTTTCTTAAACTAAAGAACCAGGCACTAGGGTATCCCAGTATAATGAACATTTAGCCCTGCGTTATTCTGCCAGTGATAACCTGTCAGTTCCTTTTCGTCTGCTATGTCGCTATGTCCGTTTGAGACCAGTTCAGGTTTCAGATATCACCTGTCTTGAAATTATTGTATGTGAGGGCCATTTATTCATACCATCTGTAGTCCAGGGATCCTATCAACACTATCCTGTTTGATCTTTATAGTACAATTGTTTTGTTATAGTCCACTAGGTTGTCCTCTAGATTTATTCCTCAGAAGTTCTTACCATACACCTAGTGTGTGACTACAGGGGGAGACACCACTACTCTGGACCATGAAGCTTAGCTGTATCCCACAGTAGGGTAGTGGCTGCGGTTTACGAGAGACAATATCATGTCCAGTTGCATGTAAATACACTCTGTTTTTGTCTTACAGTAACTGTTGATACACATGAATCACTGACTCTTTGTAGAGAATTGCAGGGTCCACAAGTGGGGTGGGTATGCTGAGAGTGGTATATAATGGTACCGGGAACACATTAATGAAAATTGATTATATACATTTTAGCGAATGTTTTCAAGAATTCTTTAACATTGTTAATTAGTAATAGGTTTGTGCTCCTTCCTACAGGGCGCATTGTTGGGTGATAACAGACGGGTATGAGAGCATTCTTGCTTAATTTTCACTAACTAGTTAGGTAGGGAGTTCTGCAGCCCTGAAGAAGACTGTTGACCAGTTTTGGCACCTAATTCAGTCGAAACTTACTTGTGGTTAGGCAAAACATTCATTTCAACCATAAACCACGAACTGTTTGCTTTTAACATATACCAGGGGTCCCCCTAGAGAAATATTCTTTTGGTATACCTGTAGGTATTTTTAATTGAAAATCTGGACCTTTGTTTACTGTCTTGTAAATAATATCAAAGAACTCTGAGGTTAGGTTGAGTCCATTGGAGTACTATTATCTTACTCCAGTGTGTAGGGGTCACCGAGGATGAAACATGCCACGATAAGTTGTGGGTGAGGCAACCTTTTAAATATCTCTTTGAGACCATAGGTAAGGAGGTTTCTTCAACTGGGGAAAAGTAATCTTTTTTTCTCCAAGTCCCTTGAATACCCAAGCACCTTGTGTGTATTTAGGTTTATTTATTTATAAAGTTTTATATAGTGCGAACATGACCCTTGCGGGTATCAAAGCACTTTACAATAATCAAGGCGACATGTAAAAAAATAACATCATCAAAGAGGGATAGGTTAAAGTATATGAGTGCATCCTCTTCCTTGTTCAATGTTAATACATGAAGAATGCTTCAAGGTCTCAGATTATGATTTTCTGTTTTCCTTTTATTCATAATTTTCATCATTTTTTCAAGAGGTTACAATATTCAGTATGAGACTTTCGACAGTCAACGCGTGTTTCACCCTTACAAGGTCATCAGGAACAGAGCGTACAATTGATAATAGCTGTTCTTAATATTTAGTTTTTTGTTTCAGGTATATCTCATATTTCACTTAGCACAATAAATCCGGAGTAAAAATTTGGTAGCGGTCTGTTACGTAGCTTCCTTCTCCGTGATATCCCGGTTCGCAAATGAGGGATAGGGTATGGGAGAACCAACAGGTTCCAGGCAGACAACACCCCGTAGAACAGCATAAGAACATAGTCTGTGAGAAATAAGCATGCATGGAAGCTACGGGATAAATCATGATCTGGAGTTTAGTTTATGCGTTTTACGGCATAAATTTGTTCATCAGTAGCCTTCTAACTTCTTTCTTGAATGAAGCAGTTGAAGAATTCTTTCTGATTTCAGGGGGAAGGGCATTACATATTCTCGGGCCATGCCTGAGAAGGGTCGGTTATAAGTTTTCTTTTTAAAATATATTGGTGGTTTCAGCAGTTGGGAGCTAGTACCTCTAGATGCTCTGCCGCCACCAGACAGCTCTAGTTTTTGTGCAAGGTGTCTCGGAGTGTTCAAATGGAGGGATTTATGGGTCATGCAGGCAATGTTCAAATGAATCCTTGCCTCATAAGGAAGCCAGTTAAGAGATCTCAGGCCAGGGGTGATGTGATTGTTTCTTTATGAACCTGTAAGGAGCCTAGCAGCAGAGTTAAGAGAGGCCCTTAGTAGCGCCATTTTAGCTCTGGGTAGGCCGCATAGGGTTGCACTCCCATAGTCCAACCTGGGAATCAGTAGAGCTTGAACAGCAGACTTGAGGTCATCCGGGAGAAGGAGGGGTTTTATTTTTCTTAAGATGCTCATGTGGAAGTTGGCACCTTTGGTGGCAGAGCTCCTCCATGTTCAGATTCTTGTCAAGAGTTATTCCCAAAGAACTTGTTGACTCTCTAATGTGAGGTACCCAAATCAGCGCTGTTAGTTGTTTCACTCATTCTGTGTTGTCCGATGAGTGTTTGGGTGGGGCAATTAGGAGTAATTCTGTTTTGAGAGCATTTAGTTTGAGGTGATTACCAGTCAGCCAGTTTTGTGTTTTTTGTATGGTTGAGTTTAAAGACCTAAAATCTTTGGGATAAGACATTTTTAAGTACAGTTGGGTGTCATCTGTGTACATGTGATAGTGGATGTTAGATAAATTCAACAATTCTGTTAGGGGCTCCATGAATAAGTTAAAAGCGTGGGTGAGAGCGCAGTCCCCTGAGGGACCCCTAATGTGACCTGTATGGTATTGGATAGGGACATATTGACCTTGATTCTTTAAGTTCTGTTCTGGAAAAAAAGGCAAACCAGTTAAGAGCGGTCCCCAATATCCCCATCCTACATTTTATTAATACCATTATTTTCATTTTCAACAACCTTGCAACAGTTATACAAACAGTATTGGCAAAATTGTCAGCAATCAACAGTACATTCATAAGGGGCTCTGCTAGTTTGGTACAGGACTCTACTGATCACAATGGCACTAGTAACGGATTTATGAAGGTCTCTCCCATCTCGGTTAACATTTAAAAACACCTCACACATTTCCCTCCATTCCCTAATGTCTTCTGCCAATTTCTCGCCCCTTCGGCTCAATTTCATATGGACTTCTTAATTTCATATAGACTTCTTCAGCCAGTGTCCACTCTCTCACGTCGCAATGCCATGTTTCTACTGTGGGGATGCGATGCCCCATCTATGTTATAGCAACCTTTCGTTTTGCTAATACAAACAGCAGCTGCATCAATTTGTAAGCCATCTTGCGCCCTTTAGGTTTTCTAATGTGGCCCAGTGAACAGAGTAATGGTAAACATTTGATTGGAAATCCTGTACTCCTCCGTACATCGAGCCTCACCTGGGTACAAAATGCATCCACCCCAGGGCACCTCCAAGCTAAGTGTAGAAAATCTGCTCCTCCCTCACCACATCGTGGGCAGTTAACTGTTCAAGAAGTGGTAATACGATGAAGTTTTACTGGTGTCATGTAAGGCGGGTGCAAAAAGTTGTAATGCACTAACTTCAAGCAGGCATTACAGGATACTGTACGTGTCAGTCCACTAATGGCTGCCCACGTCTAAACTTCCATGGGTGTTCCCAAGTCTGTGTCCCACGCCTCCCTCGCCCTAGGGGGAAAGCCAGCAGCATCCAGTCTCATTGCTTTGTAAAGCAAGGAGATCAATCGACGTATAGCGCCTCAGGTTAGTATTATGTCTAGGTTATATGCTGTCTGCGGGATCGCGGGATAGAGGGGCCATATCACTTTAAACACCTCCGTCACCCCACGTAGTGAAAGTAACGCCCTTGTCCCAGCGTGAAATTCCCACACGCCTGTTCATACGTGATAAAGGTCTCACCAGGATACAAGTCTGCCATCACTTCACAACCACCATCCCTCCATGCCAGGAATGACATGTGTGCCATCATTTATTGCACTGGCGCCAATATCCATATGGGCAGTTCCTGATGAAACAGGGCGGTTTTCAGGACAGACTCCAGGAGGGGTTACTTCTGGCGCATATAGCGGTATTTAGCGGTCTGCTTGGACTGCAGAGTCCACCGCGTACACTTGCTGTCGGTGTCTCTGAAATACCTCAAGGATGTGCGCTCTGGTGCACACCGGCGTACCCTCCGGGATGAGCAGGCTGGTAGTCAGTGGCGGGCTTGTTCCCTCCACAAGCTTTAGGCCAGGAGGCGACCTGACTTGTCCCCCTCCCTGTGTAAGTGTTGTCGGTACTGAAAGAGGGTGTATTTATCTAGCCTATACCATATGTTGCTAATGCCCCTGCGCACACAGTTCTCTGTCATCAGCGGTCCGTTGTACCAGTTCCTCTGCCTGGGCCACCGCCAGGGCGTCCTCCTGCTCTTTTAGCTCCGACTGGAGCTGTCGGTGGACCCCACACATTAGTCCCATACATTCACCCCTCAACACTACATGCAGCGCCTCCCACTCCGTGGCCCTTCTAGATGTCACCTCCTAGTTAAATGTAATATATTCTGTCAGTGCATGAGACAATGTCTTCCTGCCTACCTGGTCCTCTAGGATATCAGCGGACATTCTCCACCTCCTCGGTGCCAGGGCAGAACCTACCTATTTCAATACGCAGCTGACCGGGGAATGGTGAGATAGAAAGCTGGCTAAGTGTGTCACTACGATGTCTTCCCCCTGGGCAGTCCCGCCACTAAGATCCTGTCCAGTCTGCTGTGGGTATTGTGTGTGGGTGAAAAGCAGATGAATAGCTTCTTTGTCAGGTGAGCCACCCGCCATGCATCAAGCATGCCTACCTCATGCATCACTTTAAGGAGCTTTTTGCTCATCAGGTGTTTTATTCCCACTCTGGGCAGGTGTTTGTCCAGGTTGGGGTCCAATATGCAGTTGAAGTCCCCCATCCACATAATGGGCACTTCTAATTCCTGTATTATTAAGTCCTGCATTGTCTGATAAAACGCTGGATCATCGACATTCGGAGCATAGGAGTTTAATATGAAAATGTCAAGTCCGTCTAGTATCCCCCTGAACAGTACATATTGACCTTTCACGTCCGCCTCCACATATGTCAAGGGGAATGGTGTCCCGGGAGCCACCCATATCAACACACCCCTAGCGTAAGTCAAATAGGAGGAATGGTACACCTGGCCCGTCATTTCTTGGCCAATCGAGTGGCGCTACCCTCATCCAGGTGTGTCTCCTGTAAGCATGCTATGGATATGTGATGTCTTTTCAAGAAGGTGTGATACCAAAGGGGATGATGGATGGAGCGTTAGAGCAAATCAAACACTCACCCCCAGTCAACTGATCTGGGTTTAATCCATCATCATTCTTTAGCTCACTCCACCACCCCAGTTCAGACATGGCCATATGCAAATCAGTCTGACCCTGTGCCTCATGGGAACAGTCCAGCCCGAACTGCCAAGCCGTGTCTTCCCTGGACCGGAAACAAGCATCCTGGGATTTCAAGAAGATGAGCACTCTATCTCTTGCTACAAGTGGCCAGGCCCTAGACATTCCAGGTCAGGAGCTTGACTTCAGACGCCATCCCAATATACTGCGTAACCCAAATAAAGCCCATGGCGCAGCCCCTCTACCACCGTCTGCTGCCGATGCAAAAAACTACATCTAACGAACCAGCAATGCTTTAACAGCTCCCCCCACTCACTGACAAATAACGTGCAACTGTGAATTCCTAAGTGCCCTCCCTCTGCTCGTGCCAGGACGTGCACAGCCTCCCTATCAGTCCAACAGGGACCGGTAAACTTCCCCTGCAATAACTAGCATCTCGGCCGGGCCCAAACCGCCAGTGTAATCAGCCAAATCCCACTGGGGGCAACAATATATCAGTCTCCACTGTGTACACAATGCTGGTAACCGTCGCCTCTTACATTCGCCATTCCTCCCGGGCCCCCCGCACAACCTCGCCCTTAGTCAGCCGTCACACATTTCTACAGTGTCACCACACTTGCTGAAACCAGGGTCTGCAGCCCAAGTACACATGGTCATTGCACTACCATAACAATAAAGAGGAAACAATCAGTCTTGGGCACTGCTCTCAATCGTCCTCCGCTTCTGGTGTTTCGAGCCAGCAGGGTATCAGGAACAACGTCTCCCGTTGGACTCTGAGTCAGTTGCTCAGCTCCAGGTTCCAGTATCAACGAGCAGGAGTGCGAGTCCAAAGCCTGAATTTCTATAGTCCCGAGGTGCAGGGTACAATCTTCTCGAACTGTGACCCTCTGTTCCCCCAGCGGTGTCTCACCAGGGTCCTCCGCAGTTTGTCCATTACGCCGCACCCCCCGCCTGACACGAGAGCCCCACCACCGCCTCTGACTGGGCGGTTCATGTGAAGGGAAGGTATCTCCTCAAACCTCAAGCCATTCCCACACTTCCTCCAGCGTCTCAAAGAAATGTGCCTTCCCTTGCACCAGAACCATGAGTGAGGTCTTGCTCTCATGTGCTACACGCAGTATGCAGTCCCACTTGCGGTAGTTAAGTATTTTGGCTATGATAGCCAGCGGCTGGGCCCCTGGGGCGGGAGGGGGGCAGCTGCACCAGCACCCTGTGCACCCTTTCCACAACGAAAAAGTCCGACAGACCCTGTGGGTGCAGTTGAGTATGGATCCATAGTTCCAGGAACTTTTCCGCCGAGCTCCCCTCCACTCGCTCAAGGAACTCCAGTACGTGGATGTTACTGCGGCGGGCACGACACTCCAGTGCTCTCATAGTTGTGGTCATCTGAGCCACCTGCTATTTAAGAGTGGCCACCCCTTCTTTTGACTTTACAATGTCCACCTCCACTGTGGACACTTTGGCCGCCACATTTCCCAGGACCGCTCTCAGTAGATTCACATCCACTGAGACTGTTTCTATTTGGGGTTCCAGGGCCGTTCTGGCGCCCTGAATGGCTGCCAGCAGATCCACACGGGAGGGCTCCCCACCTCCGTCATCTTACCCCTCTTCACTGGCACCTGTTTGCCCAGTTACCCGCTGTGGTGCGTGGTATACTGAGTGATTGTGTTGGAGACAGTGGAGCGGGCGACTTGTTTTTATCCCATCTTGCAGAGGTCCGGGCCGCTGGTGTTCTAACCAACAGGTCTGAAGGTACGTCCAAGTGAAGGGCAGGGGGCGGCACCCAGCCCAGGGCCCCGTTGGTCCACTCAACGCCCCGCCCCCCTGGGGGGGGGGGCCCTCCCAAACTATTGGGACGCGAAGTCATCCATTCAGTTTCACCCACCTCTTCAGCTATCTCACACTCCTCACGCAGGCCCCAGCGGGATTACGCCGAACCCCCCTGTGACCCCAACCATAGGCCCAGTCAGGATACCGGCAGGGAAGGCCCCGCCGCTCAGCCCCAGGTGCAGGTCATCACTCCGGCTCCAGTCAAACAACAGGGATCGGGAGCTGCGCCGACCACGCCCGGCAGGTCTCCCTCCAGCAGACTCACCGATCTAGAGCCAGGGGTGGCCCTCTCACCCCTGCATATCTTCGGCCTCCGGCCCTCTGTGGTGACTTCACACCCCCAACGGGGCCCCCAGGACCACTTCGATATTGCAGAAGCTCACTCCCACGGGGCGGCCCCCACCTGGTCCATGTCTGCAGGGCAAGGGCGGACTGCACCATCGCCCAGCAGGCAGGTTTCTTCGGGGGCTCCGGCCGTGGCACAGGCTGGCCCCCTCGATGTCAGCTGGATAACGCACCAGACGTTTTCAGCCGGGGCAGTCCCCACTCCACCGGGGGCCACAGATTTCCCCTGTCCTCCTCCCCACACCGCACCATGCGACGGCTTGCGGCAGCGACCACCACAGCAGGGGAGCAGGTATCTTCTCTCCACCGCAGCCCCCCCCACGAGGCAGGGCGCAGCGCGGCTCTGGGTCCGGCACTGGCCATCCCCACAGGCTGCCGCCTGAAATGTTGGCCGTCAGGCGCCCAGCGCACCTCTGCCGTTCCAGGTCTGTGTCCGCTATCGGCCTGCAGTGTTTTATGCTGATTACAGCATGTGAACAGTAGGATTAGGTAGGATTACAGGATCAGGCTGGCCGGGAGCTTAAGAGCTCACGTCCTGTCGGCCATGTTGCTTGGCCACACTCCCACCATCCTACATTTAAGTAGTTCTATCAAGCTGCCATGTTTGACAGTATCGAGGGCTGACCAGAGGTCAAGAACGATAATAAGGCAGGATTCATTCTGGGCCAACATTTTTAGTGCATCATCAACAATGTGTGTGAGCGTCAATTTGGTGCTGCAGCCATGGCGAAAGCTGGATTGGAAATTGATCTAAGTAACTGAATTGGTCAATGTGGTTGCACAGTTGAACATGAACACATTTCTCAAGGAGCTTTGCTAGTGTCGGAATTGTAGAGATTGGGCAGAAGTTGTTCAGGTCTGAGAGGTCCGCCGTCAGTTTTTTTAAAATGGGGGTAACCTGCCCTGCTTTAATGCATTCAGTGATCGATCCTTGAAGTAATGAGACATTGAATATTTTAGTCCAGACAGGTTGTAAGGGCATTTTGACCTCTCTAAAGATGTTCATTGGAGGAGGGTCGCTGAAGTGGTTTGCGAGTTTTAGTGTTGTAAGGTTTTGAGAATGTCACTTTCATCATAAGCTTTGAATATGCTCCACGTAGCATTGTTTTTGGAGGTGTGAGCTGGGATACCCGGTATTTCAGCAATCAAGGGTGTGGGGGTGCTACAATGAGGTGTGAGAGGAAGGTGCTCTGCAGCTGACCGCAGGTCGTTTTCTATCTTTCTTGTCTTTTCCATGAAGAAGGAGGATAAATCCTCACAATTTGGCTTGGCGTGGAACCTGAGGGGAGAGAGTTGGGTTGCCTATTGGATTGACCAGTTCGAACTGTTTTTTTAGACAATTTTTAGCTTTGTCTAATTGGCTTCTAAAGAGGTTCGCTTTGGAGCTTCTAATTTGTTTGCTGAAGATGCTCCTCAGGGATCTCAGGACTTTAAGGTTTTTGAGGGAAGGTAAGGATCTCCATGCTCTTTCAGTTAGTCTATGCTTACGCCTTTCTGTGTTAAGGCTGCCATTGAACCAAGGTTTGGAGTCTTTGGTAGATGTTCTTTTTAGCTGCAGGGGTATTATTGAGTCTAGAATGTTCAACATGGGGTTGATGTAATGGTTTGTGAGGCCATATCCAAGAGGGGTGTCAGGATGTTGTTGCTGAGGAATGTCAGATTATTCCAGTTGATACTCTGCATGCTCCTTTTTCATAGTTTTTTGTTTTTGGTTGACCCTTTCTTGTTTTCACTGATTCTTAAATGAGGAAGGTGATAAGGTGATGAACAGTCCTGTCACAAGGGATGATAGATTTCAGTTAGATAGTGTTATTCTTGGCAATGATAAGGTCTAGGGTCATACCCAAGTTATATGTTGGACTGTCACCGAATTGTTCAGGTTGAGGTCAGCTAGGAAGGTTTTCAGGCTGTTGACTGCTTGGTCATTAGGGTCATTCCAGTGGAGGTTGAAATCTCTGAGGAAGATGTGGGTGCCTTGCTGTGCTGAGCTGGTTGAGATGGTTTCCATCATTTGTTCTATAAAAGCGATGTTGTCACCTGGTGGGTGATAGATCATGTGCAGATTGCACACTGGACTGTTGTTGCTCAAAATGTCAATGCATAAGTATTTGCATAAGGATATGTCCATTTTATGTGATTGTTTCACTGCAATATCGTTTCTGTGTATCAAGGCAATACCTCCGCCAGGTCTGCTTGGTCTATCTAATCTAATGATGTAGTGATTAGGTGGCACTAGTAGGTCAAGGGAAGGTGAGGAGGCATCATTTAGCCATATCTCAGTCAGGATTAGAGTGTCTAGCTCATGTGTAAGGATGAGGTCCGCAATATCCACTCAATGTTTCACTGCGGATCTGCAATTGAGTAGCATGCATTTCAGGTGTGGCTTGGTGTCAACAGAGGATGGCTGAGATATGGGCACTTGTTTAAGGTTTGATTTGTTTAAGGCTCTGGAATTGTGCCTAGTATCTCTGTGTGGGTTTGTAGGGACTGTTTGGATTTGGGCACCTGACTCTGTTTGAGGAGTAGATAGAATTGTATGAGAGGAGAAGGGAATGAATGTCCCTATCGGGAAGGAGATCCTTCAATCTGAGGGGCGTCGGGGTAGGGTATCGTTCAACATTTCAGGTGGAGGAATGCCAAGAAAGTTGCGATCCCGTTGTCTTAGGGGTGTGATTTAGGTCTAGTGCTGTTATTAATATCTAGGGTGGAGTTGAGTCTAGCGATAGAAGGATATACCTGGTTGTGTTTTCTCTGACTCTCCCCTTGTGATTGCAGCCTGTACTCACATCAAACCATCCTATTAGCAAGATTCACATTTGGAAGATAACTAAACCACATGCCGCTCCGGAGGTACTCACGGCTGGATGGTACTGAAGGATCAGACACTGCACCTTCTCTTGCTCTTCTCCTTCAATGCACCCTGCTGCAAGGAATCGTACCACACTCTCTGGGTTCATGGGAGTCATGTAGCTGAGGATCCGACACTCATTCAAATAGTTCTTCTTACTGGATGCTTGAAAGGTCTTGATGGCCACATCCTCCCCATGAAAGGTCCCACTCCAGACCACGGCATGGTGCCCTGTGTGAAGAAGCTGCAAGAATCAAATATGTAAATGAGTGTGAGAAATCAGGACCTGTCTGCAGTGTCCCCTCACGTTTTGCCCCCATTTTGACCACGATGCAGGTTTTCTGAGTCCGATTGTGTCCTGGGCTCTGCTACCCAGACCTAGGGACGGTGCTCTGTGTAAAAAGTACATGGTAATTTGTATAATCACAATTGTCAATGACAGACCCCTGTAAGTCCGAGTATATAATAAGGCAAGGGGGGTTCAAACTACCTGTAAGTCTCTAGTATATAATAGGGCAGGGAGGTTTGGAGGTCCAGTAGATTTGCTGCACTGGAATGCGCACTACTGTTGTGCCAGCTGTTATTTTAAAAGCCAACCCTGCCTTGCATGCTGCTTTTAAATTGAAATTATATGCAAATTCGACTTTGGATCTAAAGGTACTTCCAAAGTATTAATCTACCTTAGTTTTACATATAAGTCACCCCTAAGGTCTCCCCTTGGTTCCCCAGGGCTAGGGTGCCCTGTAACTATAATTAGGAACATTATAAAATATGTTTTATAAGCCCTGGTGAGGGAAAAACAGCCAATTCCGTTTTTGCCCATTGTAGTGAAAGGCTCCATAGGCTACCATTGTCATATTTTATTTAAATATAAATATTGATAAGAGACATGTAAAAATATATACTTCAGGGTATCAAACTAATAGTTGAGATAAATTCAACAACTTGCCACTTTTACATTTATAATACCTATTACAGAAAATAAGTTATTAAACTTTCATTTCTGTGAGATAAAATCCAGCCTTTCAGCTACTCTCTCCTCTGGCCAGGCTGCTCTAATGAGGTGTGAAAAGCCCTGCTAGAGAGACAATAGCTTTCCTGGGGGCAGATAAATACAAGCTGCACAGCAGATGGCAGGAAGGGGGAAGTGTGGCCAAACTGGTCTTCAGAGGGAGAATGACGCTTTAGGACACAACAGGCCCAACCCCACATCCTGCAAACTCAGCCACACAGGAGCCCCAGTAATTAGGTTAGGGAAAGGGTTGTAAAGGGAGTGTTTAGGAAAATTAGCCACATCAGTAGGTTGGGTTAGCCTGATACAGCTCCTTATGGAGAGACTTTCTCCATGTTGGATTTTGAGAGAATAGTGCTTTCTGGGACAAGAATATGTCACACTTTGGAGGAAGTGGTTATACACATGGGTGGCACCCTGCATCCCTTTAGTCATGGTTGCCCCCCTGCTTGACACCCAGAAACTGTGAATAAAAAATAAGTTACTTATCTGTACACTGTGGTTCTCCCGTATTGATATCTTTTATAGATTCACATGCTTGAATCTTACCCGTCGTTATGGTGGGAGTCCCACTGTATCATAAGAAATAGCAGTAATACAACATTACCATAGTCCTCCATAGAACAGAAAACTCACTTAAGTAACCAGCCTCATTTTAGAAGATCCAAACTTCAGCCAATCAGAGCTGAGACCTCAGAGTTCCCCTTCCCCACAGAGCCACCATACCTCAGATTTCGAGCACAAGTGTAAAGGTATATAAACTCACAGGTAATTGGTGAGCCTAATCAGGGAGGAGAGAGGGCCGCATGTGAATCTATAAAAGATATCAATACTGGAGAACCACATGGCCAAGCGGGATATTGCTTGTCGCGGGGGTGCGCAAGAGACCCCTACACTACAAGAATGGAAAGGGAGTATGGATTTATACATGGCTGCTGAAAGGGTCATATACAAAAGTAGAGGCTGCCCCAAAAAGTTAAAGAAAATATGGAGGTGCTGGATGAGATACTATGGTCTGAGCCCGAGTGAAGAAGATACCCAATCTACTGCAATTGAGGTGTCGGACTAATGATATCTTGCTGGTCCTAGGAGGGGGGTGTGGGGACGGGTTGCGAGAGATGGCTACTACCGTGATGTGTACTAAGGTCCTATACGAAATTTGTGTTTACATTTTGATTAGTATTCCCTCAGATGCCCATCGGATGTGGGAAGAAACGGGTGGCTGATTGTGGTCTAAGTGCAATGTTGTTGTTACAGTTATGTCAATGTTTACAATTATTGCAAAATAAAATAAAAAAAAAAATTTTTTTTTAAAACAATACTGGAGAACCACAGTGTACAGGTACGTAACTTGTTTTTTCTCCAGTATTGAATCTTTTATAGATTCACATGCTTGAATCCGACTAGTAAGCAGTAAAAACAAAATAAGAGAAAAAGAAATGGTGGCAGGAGGCGAACCGTTCCACCATGACGTAAACTTGTAGCATCAGAAAACCAAGAAGAGAATAATAAGCATACAAATTTACACACAGTTTATAGATAACATAGCAGGCTAAAAGCCGCCTACCTTAAGCAAAGAGGCGTCGGAGTGTAGCTTGTCCAACAGCGATATCTGCCTTTTTCCAACCATCAAGGCAGTAATGCTTCGTAAATGTGTGAGCGTTCGCCCACGTTGCCACCCTGCAAATGTCCGGAAGAGATGCTCCCGCAAACAGGGCTGAGGTAGTCGCCATTTTCCTGGTAGAGTGAACTTGTGCTTTCGCAAGAAGCGGACGACCAGCTTTTTCATGACAGAAGGAGATCGTGGAGGTGACCCAATGAGCAATGCTGGCCCTTGTCAAGGCCTGTCCTTTCCTGGGTGCTGAGAAAGAGATCATTAGCTGAGAGGATTTACGGAATGACTCAGTTTTTTTCAGATAAAACTTTAAGCATAGTTTGATGTCCAGAGAATGCAACGCCCTTTCCGCTGCTGAGGATGGATTAGAAAAGAACGTTGGTAAAACAATTGGCTCATTGAGGTGGTAAGTTGAAGGCACCTTAGGTATAAAAGAAGGGTTAGTGCGTAGGATAACCCTGTCCGGCAAAAACTCCAGATACGGTTCCTTTATGGTGAGAGCTTGGATTTCACTGATACGTCTGGCTGACGTAATGGCCAAGAGAAAAGCCACTTTCCAGGAGAGGAACTTTAATTTGCATTTGTGTATTGGCTCAAAGGGAGGACGCATCAGTTGAGATAGAACGGTGTTTAATTGCCACAAAACTGTAAGAGGCTTAACAGGCGGAAAAACTCTAAAAAGCCCCTTCACAGATTCCTTGACGAGTCGGTTAGACAACAGAGAAGTTTGATTTGAACGCTTTCTATACCTAGAAATTGCAGAAAGATGAACTCTTATGGAAGAGTGAGAAAGTCCTGATTTCGCTAAGTGCTGGAGATAAGGCAGCACCTGCTCCGGAGATGATGAGAATGGATGCAATACTTGCGAGATACACCAAATACAGAATCTTTTCCATTTAGCTGTGTAACATTTCAACGTAGATGAAGCTCGAGATTTATGAAGTATCTTAGTACACTCCTCGGAAAGCCTCAAATGCCCAAATTCAGCGTGGTGAGGAGCCAAGCTGACAAATGAAGAGAGGGAATTTGTGGATGAACCACTTGTACCTGGTTCATGTAGAGAAGATCCTCCTTTGGAGGGAAGAGAATTGGGGCACACTCTGATAGGCGATGCAGCTCATTGTACCAGAACTGTCTTGCCCACCCTTTAGCGATGAGAATGATCCGACAAGGCTCTTGCTTCATTTTTTGAAGTACTCGAGGAATGAGTAGAAACGTGGGAAATACATAGGCGAACATCCCTGTCCAAGGAAACTGGAAGTCGTCTCCCTATGAATTTTGATGAGGATGTCTGCTTGCGAAAAGAGGACACTTTTTGTTGAGGAACGTAGCGAACAGATCTAATGTTGGGTAACCCCAAGATTGAAACACCTCATTCAAATGTTGGTCGTTGAGGTCCCATTCGTGGCACTGCTTGGAGGCCCTGCTGAGAGAGTCGGCCCTTTCGTTGTGAATCCCTGGCACATGCTCCACTCGGAAGGAGATGTGGCTGGCAAGGAGCCATTCCCATATCTGTTGAGCAAGAAGGGAAAGCGCCTGAGATCTCGTTCCGCCTTGCTTTCGGAGGTAAAACATTGTCGTAGTGTTGTCCGTCCTGACGAGCACTGACGCACCTTTGATGCGAGGCAGGAAGGCCTTCAGACCTAAAAACACTGTTTAGAGCTCCAGAATGTTTATGAGACTCCGATTCCTGTTTGGACCACTTGCCGTGAACCTGTAATTCTTGAAGGTGAGCCCCCCATCCATCCATTGACGCATCCGAGGTCATCACCAGCTGTAGTACAGAGTGGATGAAAGAGAGACCTTGCAACAGGTTGTACCTGACCATCCACCAGGCCATGGCGGCCGTCATTGATGCTGAAATACGAACCTTGTCATTGAATGAGCCTTGAGACTGAATCCACTGCGCATCGAGCTGTTCCTGCAGCGGTCGCATTGAAGTCGGCAATTGGGAATGAGCGGGATGCAAGAGGACATCATCCCTATCATGGACTTGTACTTCCTCACAGAAGCGAACCTTCTTGATGAAAGAAGCTTTGTCATATCCATAATGCACATATTTCTTTCCTGAGTGGGAAAGGCTTTGCCCAGTTCTGTGTTGAGACGTGCACCCAGAAAGGCCAACGATTTGGCCGAGATAATGAACGATTTTTCCAGATTGATGCGAAGACCTAGAGACTAGAAGAGAGTTCGACAGGCTCTCGTTGAAATTTCTGCCACTTGGAAAGACAGAGCCTTTATGAGCCAATCGTCCGGGTATGGGAACACCTGGTGACCTGAACGTCTCAAGAAGGCTGCTATCGGTGCCATGCACTTTGTGAACACCCTGGGAGCGGAATTGATAATGGCGCCCTGCCACCATGAACCTGAGAAATTTTCAATGTTGAGGGTGAATGGGAATATGAAAATAGGCATCGAGGAGATCGAGAGACGTCAGAAAATCCCCTTTCTCCATTAGAAAAAGAATCTCCTGAAGAGAGAGCATCCTGAAAGATTGACTCTTTATGAACTTGTTCAGCATTCTGAGGTCCATGACCTGCCTCCATTTCCCATTTTTCTTTTTGATGAGAAAGAAGTGGGAATACAACCCCCGGTCTTGCTGGTCTAGAGGTACTTCCTCTATGGCCTGCTTGAGAAGAAGCAAATTTATTTCCTTCTTGAGATCTGGAAGGTGACGGAGCAGAACTTTGCGCGGTGGAACATTTGGAGGATGCTGAATGAATTCTAGCATGTGGCCATGTTGGAAAATGTCTAGAACCCATCTGTCTGAAGAAATGGAGTTCCATTTCTGAAAGGATGCGGCGAAGACGTGATCGTGGTGTGGGACTATGGTAGCAGGGGCCTGATGCTCTTCATTGTCTCCTATTGGAGTCTTGGGGCTTTCCAGCAGATTGCTGCCTCTTGCGTCCTGCCGGTCTCAAATTAGTCTGATCGGTGTCGGACTGAAAAGACCGGTTGTATGGCTGGTAGGTAGCTCCTGCCATCTGTCGAAATGCAGTGGATGAAACGTCCATAGTTATCTTAATGAGCTCTGAAGATGCTCTTTCTCCCTCCAAAAGAATATCTTTTGCCTCCTTCTTTTTATTCTCTGGTAAATACTCCAACAGAGTAGAGATGTCCGACCACATCTGCTGGTCATATCTCCCCAAAATGGCCATGGCATTAGAGGCTCTAATGGAGGTAGCCACCAAAGCCGAGAACCATTTCCCAATATTGTTGAGGCGACGACCCTCCTTGTCCGGTGGGGCAGTTCAGGGAGATGCTGGATTCTTGGCTCTTCTCTGTGCTGCCTGCATGATCACAGAGTCCGGCCTCGGGTGACCAATGCGGCACGCAGGCGAGGCATCAGGAGCCTTACATTTTTTGCCCAGTTTTGGAATAACCGCTGGAACAGAGACAGGTGTCTTCATCAACCTTAGCCCATCTTGCCATAGAAAGTCAATTATAGGACCTGCTCTCACTGAACGTTGAGTGCCTGGTTTAAAATCATATAGAAAACACTCAGTCTGTTTGGTTGGCATTGGTAAATCAAAACGTTTGGAAACCCGCTCCAGAAGATCATGAAATCCCCGATATCTGCCAGAGAGGAATCCGCAGCAGGAGAGTTAGGAGATGGTGGCATAGGGGCTATGTAGTCATCCCATTCATCATGGGCATCTGTGCCTGATTGTATCTCACCTTCTTCCGTCTGAGCATCCTGAGTGTCCTCCGTGATGACTATAGGAGGAGGAAGGGCCTTCTCCCTTGTGGATTTGGGAGTATTTTGGCCCGTAAGAATAGTAGGTACCTCTTGAGGAGGTAAAGGCCGCTGAGGAGCATTTGTGTCCGGAAAACACTTGTAATAATCGTTAAGCATGTGACGGAGATCAGACACCAGAGACTTTGGAACGTTCATTGATGGTTCCCTGAACTGATGATGCTCCTCCTCTTTGTCATCGTAAGGATAGCGTTCCTGGAAGGAATCTTGCCTCTGCATGACGGATGTGCCACTTTCCTCAAACGAAAATTCCCCTGCCAGATAAGAAGATGGATCATGGCCTTCATTGTCCTCATCATCCGAATCTTGGCACTTGACCGTTAACTGAGATGGACTGTATGCAGGGCCAAACATACCTTCATCCTCTGACTCTTGGAAGTCCAGAAGGTGAGCAGGAGGTAAAGGAGATATCTGTGAGTAATCCTGAATCTGCTTGTGCTGAAAGAGACTGATTTTTCCCTCCATTGACGGTCCCGTCGACGGTGCAACGGTCGATGCAATTGTCTGTGGTACCGTCGACGGTGCGTGGACGGCTTGCTTCCGCGGGGACGTCGTTGCTGGAACTGTTGCCGAACCGCTAGTCGATGGTGAAATTCTCGTCGACGGTGAAGGCCTTGGCGACGACGACGTTGTTGTTACCGTGGTCGAAGCTCCCATCGCCGTTGCTGCCGTCGACGTCTTAACCGTTATCGTCATAGTCGTCGTCGACGAAGCTGTCGAAGGTGCAGGAACCTCTGTTTTTCTTGAGGAGAGTGGAATCTTCGACGACGACGCCGTTGGCGGTCGAGAAGATTGGTCTCTGAGAGGAGTCAGAGAGGCAGACGCAGGAGCTGAAGAGAGTTTTGAAGCCTCTGACCGAGATTTCCTGTGGCGTTTAGGCTCAGATTTGTCTGGGGATTTAGATCTCTTAGAGTCCCCATGATGTGAAGAGGGAATGCCATCTTTTCTTTTCTTTGAGGAAGAATGGGCCTTTTCCTCAGGTTCAGACTCCGAATCTGAAGCAGCCTTTTTCTTCTGTCGCCAGAGTAACAGCCTACCCTTCCTATCTTTGAGGGGTTTAGCTGAAAAAGTGCGGCAATATTTGCATTCCCTAGGTTTGTGGTCAGGGTAGAGGCAATACAGGCACTGTTTGTGGGGGTCTTCAGAGAATAGCCTACACTTCCCACAGGTCTTACAGGGCCTAAACAGCCCTTTTTTAGGCTCTGGCATCTCAAAAGCAAGAAGGTCAAAAGTATAAAGTCGAAGAAATACCTTGAGAGCAGCTCAAGCTGAGACTGGAGGTCAAAAGTTGTGAAGAAAATACTGTAACTGAGCAGAGCTCAGGGAGACTCCCTATCACACGACGTGCGGTAAGAAATCTGAGGTATGGTGGCTCTGTGGGGAAGGGAAACTCTGAGGTCTCAGCTCTGATTGGCTGAAGTTTGGATGTTCTAAAATGAGGCTGACAAGTTACTTAAGTGAGTTTTCTGGTCTATGGAGGTCTATGGTAATGTTGTATTACTGCTATTTCTTATGTTACCGTGGGACTCCCACCATGACAACGGGAAAGATTCAAGCATGTGAATCTATAAAAGATTAAATACTGAGAAATATGGGAGAGCTGCATAGCTCCTCAGATCTGCCTGAAGAGACAAGAAGAAGAAGGACTGCCCTGCTGACTCCCTGGTCTGCACAAAGAGGACTGCACTCATTAGGACCGCACCTGCTGCACACTGTGGGACTCAGCATCAGAAGGACTTTGCTTGACTCTGAAAATCTGTGGACTCCTGCAAGTTACATATTAACAGAGCCCACCTGCATAGTCTCCACCAAGAGTTCCCATCCTGGAGTGCGTCCAGTGGACTTTTAAACAGGTACTTTTTCTAATGGTGACGGTTATGTACACACGTGTTTGTCACAATACAACACATGCTTGCAGTAATAGAGTACTCACTATAGCATGATACTGTGCACACAACTGGCTTGGACGTTTCAAGTTTTTAACAGTTCATATCACTCTAAATATTTAAATATGTCTTCGTGGTGGTAGTGGCAACTGAAGCTTAGGGATATAACAATGGACAATGTCCAATGTTGTGCCGAAAGGCATGCTAATATATACCAAGGACAGATTGCACCAGCCGGTCATATGATCAGGTGAAACAATGGATGGATAATATGAAATATTATATAAATAATTACCTGCAAAATATTGTATGCTTAAAGAAATGACGTTCCTCATGTTGAGGAAAGTAGGGTTTCACTCACACAGAGTAAAGCAATCTTTTTCTCCGGTGTATCACATTATAGAGAGCACTTTCGTTTATTATCCACAAGCAAATGGGTTATGATATGTTAAATGCATAGCTATACCGGATGATTCTGCAAGACAGATTTTAATTTAATCTTCCAGCCCTGAAGAAGTCGTAGGATGACTTACCCACAGACGAAACACGTGTTGGTTGGTGGAAGAACTATTATCCAATTAAAGCAAAAACCTGGAGAACATAAGAACTACTGGATGACTTATTTATGCTGATATATAATTGCGTGCGCTCAGAGATTTGTTTTTTTACTTATTTAATGTACTGGTGTTTTTATATTCAATCATTTTTATTAACGGAAGGAGCAAGCAATGAACACAGCTTACTGCCTACATCTCAAGGCCGGCAGAGCGAAGCCCAATAAACATTTCAGACTTTAGGTTCACAACCCGGAGGCCGGACATAACTGTGTGCCGTGCGAGGGCGTTACTATAATTCCAATTTTCGAAATGTTACTAAAAACCACCTATTTTAACAAAGGAAAAAGAACAAATGAAATACAAAACCACAACAACAAACCCCCTCCCTCCACCCTGTTCCCCCACCCACCCACCCTCCCCCGCATCAGCTTCTGCTACCAGCACATACTAAGGCCTGAGAACCCTCACTCCATTGTCGAGTCCAATTACTTTATTCAAGACGGGGTAGAGCCCGGGGGATCCAGGGGGATCAATCGCAGGATCTGCAGGTACTTTGGACATGTCACCTCTCTGAGATCTTTGGTAAGTAAGCTTAGGAATGGCCTCCATACTGTTGGGAACTCTCGTCCCGTCCCCTCCACTGTCATGGACATTCGTTCCATAGCTAGCAACTGCCATAGTCTGTATACCCAGGCTCCAACATCCGGCTGCTTAGTCGTACCCCACGAAGCCAAGAGAACTTGTCTGGCTGCTAGGAGCGCCAGCGCTATCTGCCTGCCCTGCATAGAACGCAGCGGGAAACTTTTCGCATGTGAGAGACCCAAAAGCGTATACTCTGGGGAGCGGGGTAGCGCAATCTGGAAAACAGCATCTATGTCATTTAGGACCGCCGTCCAATATCGATGTAGTTTCGGGCAATGCCACAAGAGGTGCGCTAGCGTCCCTGTCATTCCGCAGCCTCTCCAACACTGGTCTGTTTTATTTTTGTTCCAGGCGTGCACTCGAGCTGGAGTATAATACCAGTAGGAGGTCACCTTGAATGCTGACTCCGCGCCCGCCGTGCTGCGAGCAGTGTGATGCGCCCTATAGAGGATGTGCTCCCATTCTTTGGAGGTTAGGGGCTTACCCATTTCTGTCTCCCATCGCACCTGGGCTTTCGTTCTTTGTTCCGCAGGACGCGCCTGAAGCAGAGCATATAGCTCCGAGATCAGCCGACGGTCGTCCGTCTTACCCACCACCCATCGCTCAAAAGCCGAGAGGGGCCTAGACATGTGTGCATAGTTAGCAGGCTTAGTGACCCAGTGACAAACCTGCGCGTAGGCAAAGGCATCCTTCGCCGGGAGGTCATAATCTTCTCGCAATTGTTTAAAGGGAATTACCCCTTCCAGGTCGAATAGAAACCCTACCCTTTTACATCCTGCTTCCCGCCATCTATGAAACACTGCTGATGCTTTCCCAGGCAAAAAGTCCGGATTATCAACAATGGGGGACATAGGCGAGGGGAAGGTCGTCCAGCCCTTTGCCACCGCCACCCTATCCCAAACCCTGAGGGTGGGTGAGGTCACCGGTGAAGAATACAATCCCCAAGCCCTGTGCTTCCGAGGCAGCCACAGCTCTCTCCAGATATTGATACCTGCCACTGTTTGATCCATAAAGTTCCAGTGCTTACTGGACACTGGCCTGTTCCATTCAATGAGATATCGGAGACAGGACGCTTGATAGTAGCCTTCTATTAGTGGTAGTCCCAGGCCCCCCTTCGATTTGGGGCTCGCCATCTGCCTCAGAGAGAGCCGGGGTTTCCGCCCCTCCCAGACGAACCTATTAATGAGGGATTGTAACTTTTTAAGCGCCCCTTGTGGTGGTGTTAGCGGGAGCATTTGAAATAAATAAAGGATACGTGGTAGGATCGTCATTTTTACCGCCGCTATCCTCCCGAACCATGCCAGCCGAAGACGCAACCAGGCGTCCAGCGCCTTGGCCGTGTGTTCTAGCAGCAGGGCATAGTTCAGCGCCACCGTCCGTGCGATGGTCGGGGCAAGCCGAAATCCCAAGTAAGTGATGTCGGTCTGCGTCCATTGGAAAGGAAAGTCTCTCTGCAGGGTGTCCACGTCAGCCGCAGGAAGCGACAGATTGAGAATCATCGATTTACTCAGATTTACCTTGAATCCGGAGGTCGCCCCAAAGGTCGCAAGCTCTGTCATCAGAGCGGGGAAAGACAGCCGGGCCCGAGTCAGCGAGAGAATGACATCATCGGCATATAGACTGATCTTGTGCTCGTCAGCTCCAAATTTTAGGCCCACTATGTGTTGATTAGCGCGAATGCGCTGCGCGAAAGGCTCCATGTAGAGCGCAAATAACAATGGGGACAGAGGGCATCCTTGCCGTGTCCCCCGAGCTATGGGAAAGAATGCCGACCTATCTCCGTTAACTCGCACAAATGCTTTCGGGGCATGGTAAATGCACCCGATCCATTTCAGGAAGTTGTCCCCGAACCCAAATTTGCGTAATACTCCAAACAGATAGCCCCACCCTACGCGGTCAAAGGCCTTTTCCGCGTCGATTGACAGCAGGAAGGCCGGTTTTCCGGAGCGCTGCGTACTATCAATGAGGTGTAGTAATCGCTTGGCATTATCCCCTCCTTGCCGTGTGGGGATGAACCCTGACTGGTCTGGGTCAATAATATCAGCCATAAGGGGGTTCAGGCGGGCCGCTAAAATTCCCGCAAAAAGTTTCGCATCGACGTTGAGGAGCGAAATCGGCCGATACGATCCGCACTCTTTCGGCTCCTTTCCGGGCTTCAAAATCACAGAAATCGCTGCCTCCGCCATTGTCGGTGTCACCGTACCGGTCTCGAGAAAAGAGTTAAATAATTTCGTTAAAAAGGGAGCCAGCTCCGCACAGAACGCTTTATAAAATGCGGCCGGAAAGCCATCCGGGCCCGGCCCCTTCGCTACCTTCAATCTCGCTATGGCCGCGACGACCTCTTCTACACGGATCTCAGCATCTAGCTGTTCTGCCGCTACCCCAGAGATCGGAGTTACCTCGCTCATATCTAAGTACTCCTTTGGGTCTTGCGGCGGAGGGTCTTGTTCTGTGTATAGATGCTGGTAGAAGTTCTGGAATGCTTCCACTATATGTGCATCCGTGGTTTGTTCCGTCCCCCTGGAGTCTCGCACCGTCTGAATGAGAGACTTGTGTGATTGAGCTCTCAGTCTATGTGCCAGCATTCTCCCGCATTTGTCGCTACTAAGGAAAAATTTGTGTCGCAGCCGCAGCAGGGCATGCTCCGCTCTGTCTATATCTAGGTGCTTCAACAGCCGTCGACGCTTCTCCAGCTCACGCCAAACTCTCTGCGCCCCGGTCCGCTTGTGTATTGTTTCTAGTTCCCCCACCTCCTTTTCCAACTCTGCACGCTTTGCCCTGCGCATTGCATTGTACCTGGCTGCTATCGCAATAAATTCTCCGCGCACCACTAACTTCAGGGCTTCCCAAACCGCCGTCAGTGGTGTGGAACCGGTATCATTTTCCTGAAAATAATGCACTATCGCGTCCCTCACTCGCTTACACTGATCTTCTGAGTGCAGCAAACTTTCTCTAAGTCTCCACCCTGGTGGCAACGTACGCCTATAATGCACTGGGAGCAGAACGGTAAGGGGGGCGTGATCGGACAGTGTGCGCGGTTCAATAGTAGCAGAGCGCAGGCTAGACATTAATTCTGTAGAGGCTAGGAAGTGATCTAACCTAGCGTAAGTTTTGTGGGCAGCCGAGTAATAAGTATAATCCCTCTCTGATGGGTGTTGTGCGCGCCACACATCATGCAACCCGTGTTCCTCAAGCCACCCTTTGCCTGCTGGGGACAGGGCCCCTGACTGGTGAACTCTCAGGCCCGACCTGTCTACCCCCGCATCCATCACTAGATTCAGATCCCCCCCCACCAGGATCGCTGCATCCTGCGAGGTTAGGACGTCTGACAGTGCTGACAAAAGGAAAGACTCCTGCTTCTCATTGGGGCCGTATAGTGACCCTATAGTGAGGTGCGTGTCGCCCCATTGTACTCTAAGGACCAGTAGCCTCCCCTTATCTCAGCTACAGTCGAGATCACTTTGCATGGACACTGGGCCCCAATTAAAACTGCCAACCCGTTTTTTTTTGACGGCCCTGTGGACCATACCTGTTGGGGAAATCGTCTGTCGCGCATGCGTGTGGTGTCTTTGCCCAGCAAGTGTGTCTCCTGGAGGAGACAAATGTCACCTCCTATATTCTCAAGAAGGGAGAGCACTGCTGCCCTCTTCACCGGATTATTCAGCCCCCGAACATTGAGGCTCACAACCTTAAGCTCCCTACCCATATCGTAGTCTTTGAGCATGTTACTGCTATACCTTTCGTTAGGTCCCTAGCCTGTCCCGTACCATCACCATGATTCATGGTAGCACACCCGTATGGAGTGTCTATGAGCAGGCTGATGCGGAGATCCCCCACACCCTTTACAAAAGACCTTTTCCCCTTATAACCAACCCTTAGAAAAACAAAAACCACCCAACAATGAAGAAAGAACATGACTAACGTCTGTCACAAATAGAGAGAATCAGGGGGTCGCAGCAGCTTCACACGACCCTGGCGGGCCGAACACACCGCTAACAAGTCGCAGGAAACAGATGAGGAGATGGTTTATCACTCGGGTCCGTCCCCCCGGCACCTCTCTGTACGCCCGTCCCGAGAACATCAGCCAGAAAAATATACATGTACCTCAAGGGGTGACTGGCCTCGCTGATGTTTGAGAAAGGGTAGACAACACATCCTCCCTCTCCCTCTCTCTCGTAGCTTGGTCAGGTTTTGTGGCCCACACCCCCCTGCCCACCCTCTGCCAGTATCCAGGTTGCTTCGGACGTTGTGACCTGGGCAAGTCCACTTCTTCTGACGTCGCTGCTTGTTCGAGTCCCAGCACCTCCACTGCTTCTGCAACTGACCGTATCTGTAATAATTTCCCATTATGTTTGAAAATGAGGCGAAAAGGATGACCCCAGGAGTATGGGATCTTGGACTCCCGCAGATGCGTGGTCACCTCACGGAAGGCTCGTCGTTTGCTAAGCGTGGAGGCCGCCAGATCTTGAAAGAGGGACGGCCGGTGACCCCTAAAAAGAATAGGCTGAGAGTCCCTGGCCTGACGTAGGATTCGTTCCTTCAGTTGGAAGTTATGGATGCATACCAGAATGTCTGGTGGGGGCGCCTTCAGACCTCGGGGGAGACCCACTCGGTGGACACGATCCAGCTGGATGTCTGTCTCCTCACCCTCTCCCAGGAGCTGATGGAACAGTGCCCGAACATAGGCACGGAGGTCGTCCCCCTCCTCCTTCCACGGAACGCCTCGAATGCGGACATTGTTCCTCCGGGAGCGATTCTCCAAATCCTCGGTGTGGGCTTGAAGATCGAGGTTTTGCTCCCGGAGACGCAGCATCTCCTGTTGTAGTTGGTGTACTTCTTCTGCTCTGCTTACGTCGTGCTCCTCCAAAGTCGCAACTCTCTCCCCGACCTCATCCACATCGCGCCGCACATCTCTCAGGTCCGCCGCCAGCTGAGACTTGATTTCTTGGATGTCAGCTTTCATGGTCGCGAAAAGCTCAACCATAAAGGCTTTCGTTGCTGGGGTCTCGTCGCCCTCCATCTGGCCTGTTCCTGTCTCTCCCAAGGTCCCAGGTTGACCCAGCTGCTTGGAAAGGGCCTCCTTCAGCGACTTATCCTTACGGCCCATTGGCACTGCCATATCCCTCGTGCTCTGTTCCACTGGGCTAGTCCGCCCCAACGCCGTCGTCGAGGATGCGGGATAGGCCACCACTCATACACACCGCCGAACCCAGCCAGTCCTCGTGTTCTCTCCTGTGTAAACCCTGGTACGCGTGGGGGAGCAATCCTAGCCCCGCTGCCGGAGCCCTGCCGCTAGTTTCTCGTCCCCCGCAGGCTGCTCCGTGGGTATCCCCTCCTCACCTGAGCAGGGACGCTGGGGACCTCGTGTACACCACCGCTGCCCTGTATGCCTCTGTCGCCACCCACTCCGTCCGCCAGTCAGCAGATATCAGAGGCCTCTCTTAGCCACCCTCACCTTCTTACTGGGCCAGCGGGCGCTCTGGCGCAGGCAGTCTCAATGGGGGGGCACATATCCCATCTCCGGCTCTGATCGTCGCTGCGAAGCAGGGGCTCGCGGGCACCGCCGGCTCCAACACGGCCCCTCCAGCCACTAGAGCGCTAGCTACCACACATTGGGGCACACTCCGCCCGGCTTGCACTAGTCCTGCTCAGTGCGCTGTGAGGCCCAGCCCGCAGTTGGTCTGGTCGAAGTCTCAGGCCTGCTATGCCCAGCTGCAGCTCCCAGGGTTCCAGGCCGTCGGTTCGCCAGGCCTGTTCATCCAGCAAGGCAACTCCACTCTGCCTCACGGAGGTCTCCCGTTATGAGGGGGCAGCCTCCCTGGCACAGGCGCTACCCCACTGGGCGCCGAGCTCCTCTGCTCCCGCTCATGTGCACCGGCTCGTACTGCCCCCGTAGCCCTGCTCGAGCCCGACCTCCAGGCACCACCAGGCCTCTCGGGACGTCTCCTCAAAATGGCGGCCACCCGTCCCTCGTAGCCCTGTCTCAGGGGTCTCTCCGGCCTCGCAGCCCTCCGCCCACCGCAACCGGAACCGTCCCTCACCTCCGGTGCAGCATACAGCGCCTCGCTGGGGCCGGGTCGGCGTTCTCCGTTCTCACTCCTCATTAGGCGCCTCTCCGCTCCAGAGCCTTGCAACGCTCCTTCGCGGCCTCTCAGGCTCCGTCCACCAGGGCCCGCACCGCACCCTGCTCGTGACGAATTTGGACCCAGAGTCGCACCGGCACAACGCCCGGTCCGTAGCGGGTATCGTCCACTGCCACAGGCGATCCGCTGAGTCCCGGGACAGGCGCTAAAACAAAGCAAAGTATCGGCGGTGCCGGAGGAACGCGATTCTGTGTCCTACCGCGCCGCCATCTTGGCCACGCCCCTTACTGGTGTTTTTAAATGCTTTACACACGTCTCCTAAGTTACTTCTGCCTACTACCAAGGGTTGAACAAGGGAATAATTTACTGAGACCTTGACGGACCCTTTTATTGAGTTGGTGGCCTTAATACTAGTGGTAAGTCCCTACTTTTCATCACGAATAATCCACTTTCCAACAATGAGTGCCACATTGGTGGACTGAACAAGTGAGCACAAGCACACAGATACACCATACTCTAGTCTCAACTTTTATGTTAAAACTAATAATTATCCTCAATATGAAACGTCAACATCCAGCACAAGCTCTGTTGGTCAATAGCCAAGCCTGTGACAGCATTAGAAGAGTGGAAGCCAGGGCACGGACTTATGCAAAAAAGAAAAAGGCAGGAGCACTCTTCTTAGGCTCTTTTTCCGTCACTGCTTCAACTACACCACATCTGCTAGTTAACTTGGTGTGTGTTTTGACACCAATTTCAAAATGTGTCCTAAGGTTAATTTGGTGCCAGCAGATAATTCCCCACTGAATGAACTGAAGGGGACCCTACACATCATCTGAAACTACTCTTGTTGTCACCCAGGCCAATACAGATTTGAGTTCCACCCACTGACAATATGTAATGTGCAGAACTCATCGAACACAAAGTCAAGAGACTCAATAAATTCCAAAATGCAATTAGAAGACTCACAGAACTACTACAAGGTACAACTTAATGTATCCAGTGTTCACTTGGTTTGAATCAGATACATGACACTGCTTAAGATCCTAGCCCTCACTTACAAATGTCTCACCAATAAAGCACCCACATACTTTTGAAAAGGAAATCATGTTACCCTTAGAACTTAGATCTGCCAACCTTCTTGGAGTCAGTACGACCAAATCCTGGCAGATCAACTGAGGTGGCAAGACCCTAGATTGTTTAGCAGCCTCCTCCCTACTATACATAACAATCCAGATCACCCCCATCTGCTCTCAGAAAGCCCAACTCTATTTAAATCAGAGCTAACTACACCTACCAAAACTCACAGCTTACGTACTTTGCAAGTTGCAGAAGAATGTCATGTACTAAACACACCTGGATGATTAACTTTGAGAGATATAAAATACTTAAATAACACAACTGAAAAATACCTTTAAGAAGTGAAGGGCAGACAGATCCTGCATCACAGACACTGCTGTGCTATTCTGCGCCACCTCCAGGAGTTCAACCACCTCTGGTCGATGGAAGAGAACACCATGGCTCTTCCTTACTCTCATTCCTAGAAGGGAAATTATACAAAGGACTGGTGAGAGGAACATGAAGGCAAGCACAATGATGATGCAAGCACCAAAAATCTACAGTATGAGACAAAACCTAGAGGGAACTGAAAGGGCACCAGCAAAAAGGTAAAAGTTATTCTGCGTAGTAACTCCTGGTATGTGAATAGAATGTTTTCCCAGAGGACATCAGCAGAGATCAGGTGCCATAGAATTTAGAAGCTTAACTCCACTACATCACCCAACCACTATCTGCTGTTCAGTCCTCTTCTTTCTACCTAGAGTGGCACTACTTTCTGGCTCAGCTCGAGATGATGGGGAGTATGTTGGGTTGTAGACCTGAAAATAATGAACGGCTAGGAGTAAACAAGTTACTATGGCTAGCAAATTTGATTTTTATTTACATCCCACTTTTTTAAGCCCAGTGAATGGGAGGATTCAAAAGCATGAATGGATATCAGGAATAGTGGCACCATAGAAAAAATATAGGATAAAATAAATATATTAATACAAGCTGCTATAGGGACGCACCATAGAAAAATATAGGATAAAATAAATACATTAATACAATGTGGTTAGGAACCTATGAAGCCTCTTTACCAGGGAACAAAAGCTAAAAAATAGCTCACTTGACATCCAAATTGTTCCAAACTGTTTGTGTCTCCATGGTTGGATTGAGAAAGAATATTGGCAAACAGAGATCTTGGGTTAAATAAAATGCAAAGACAATTTTTCGTGAAAGAATTCAGACAACTTTAAACTAGTTTGCCCATCATAGTTATTGGACAAGGACTTTCTGCTATTAAGATCCTAAAGTTTACTAACTACATGTGCCAAGGTTATCGGAAGTGAAAGTGAATTCTTCAAAGTAACTTGCTTAATATCCGTTCAAAGGGTTTGGGGGCTGAAGCTTTGAAGGCCATAGTGAGATGCTAGTTTAAATGATTTAGAAAAGGTGGTAGAACCTGAAGAAAGTCCTCAAAATGTCTCATAGCATCCACATTTTGTAATGAAAAGGGGAAAGTAAACTTGTGCCTTTAATGACTTCCTAAGCATGATCGACACAAATCTATTGCGATGATCCACTATGGCCGGACTATGCAGTCTCAACTGAACAAGTTAGATGGCAGATGTCTCTTTCCGACATCCTGTAACAAAATATCGTCCATTTGCTCCAATATTGTTTTCAAGTAGAAACGTCCTGCTTGATGAATAATGCTAGATTTTTTCCATCAACATTATTAAATGCGTGAAGGTCAACTACTCAGGAACCAAGCTCAAGTTGAACAATAGTGTGGAGTGATAAATGTTTTCTTCTTTATTTCACAGGTCTTGTTTGATGGAACAGACCATGTATGTATCTGAGCCATCTGAACGAGATCAGAAAACAAAGTTGGTTCAGCAAAGACAGTTTCTTCAGTAGGGTTGGAGAGAAGCTGGATAAAGAAGCACTGTCAATGCCAATAGGGCTCGCCTATGCAAGACCCATTGGTTTTGCCAATGTGTTTTAGCCATGTTGTACACCAGCGTGGCTGCTGTTCAGCATAGTGACATAGATGATAGAGGGTGAGATGTGTCGTGGAGTGTTGCATAATGGAGTAGAATGGTGTAGAGTGGAGGGTTGTGGAGTGGCCTAGAGTGGAGCTTCATGGAGAGACGTAGAGTGGAGTAGAGTGTAGTGCAGCAGAGTGGAGTGTCATTCAAAAGAGTAGGGTGTTGTTTAGTGGAGTGTTTTAAAGTGGAGTGCTGCATAATGGTGTGGAGTGTCGTAGAATAGAGTGTTTTGGAGTAGCGTTGTAGAGCGACGTAGAGTAGAGTGGATTGGAGTAAGGTGGCGTGGAGTTGAGCAGAGCGGCATAGAATGGAGTACAGTATGTTAGAGAGGAGGATTGTAGACTGAACGGGCATAGAGTGGTGGGGCGTAGGGTGTCGTAGGGTAGAGTGGCATAGAGTGGAGTAGAGTGTCGTGAAGTGGCACAGAGTGTAGAGGAGTGGCGTGGAGTGTTGTAGAGTAGCATGTCGTAGAGTGGAGGATTGTAGACTGGAGGATCGTAGCTCGTCAAGGAGTGGAGTGGAAGAGAGTGGTGTATAGTAGAGTGGAGAATGGGAGAGTAAAGAAGGGTGTAGAGTGGAGTGGAGTGGAGTAGAGTGCCGTAGAGTGAAGTAGAGTGGAGTAGAAGAGGGTGGGTGGAGTAGAGTGTCGTAGAGTGGAATGTTGCAGAGTGGAGGGTCATAGTGTTGTAGCGTAGTGTGGAGTACAATGTCATACAGTGGAGTGGAGTGCAGTAGAGTGTTGTAGAATGGAGTATCATTGAGTGGAGTGTCATGGAGTGCGTAGAGTGGAGTGTCATAGAGTGAGTGTAGTAGACTGGAGTGGCATAGAGTGGAGTGGCGTAGAGTGGAGTGGCATAGTGTGGAGTAAAGTGTTGTAGAGTGGAGTAAAGTGTTGTAGAGTGGAGTGGTGGAGAGTGACGTAGAGTGGCATATAGTGTCATAGAGTACAATGCTGTAGTGTGAAGTGTCATAGAGTGAAGGGTCATAGAGTGGAGTGGCATATAGTGGAGTAGAGGGGAGAAGAGTAGAGGGGCGTAGAGTAAAGTGGAGTAAAGTGTTGGACAGTGGAGTGGCATAGATTGTAATGGAGTAGAGTGTTGTACAGTGGAGTGGCATAGAGTGGAGTAGTTTGTGGTGGAGTGGGATAGAGTGGAAAGGTGTGGAGTGACATAGAGTGGAGTGGCATAGAGTGGAGTGGCATGGAGTGGAGTAGTTTGTGGTGGAGTGGGATAGAGTGGAAAGGTGTAGAGTGGGGTGACATAGAGTGGAGTGGCATAGAGTGGAGTAGAGTGGAGTGGCATGGAGTAGAGTGGAGTGGCATAGCATAGAATGGTGTAAAGTGTTGTATAGTGTCATAGAGTGTTACAGAGTGGAGTAGAGCTGCATTGAGTTGATGAGCATACAGTGGAGTAAAGTATCTTGAAGTAGAGTGTAGTGGCCTAGTGCAGAGTGGAATAAGGTGTCGTGGAGTGGAGTGGAGTGATATAGAGTGGCATGGTGGAGTAGAGTGTCTTATAGTGCAGTGGCGTAGAGTGGAGTGAAGTGGAGTATAGTGGAGAAGAGTGGAGTGGCGTAGTGCAGAGTGGAGTAAAGGGCCATAGGCTGGAGTGGCTCAGCTTGGAATGTCGTAGAGTGGAGTAAAATAGTGTGATGTGTAGTAGAGTGGAGCAACAGAGTGACAGAAAGTGTTGTAGATTGGCACAGAGTGTCAAAGAGTGGATAGGGTGTTGTAGAGTGGAGTGTCATAGAGTGGCATGGAGTGTCGTAGAGAGGCCTAGAGTGAAGTGGCGTAGAGTGTTGTAGTGTGTCATAGAGAGGAGTGGCATAGAGTAGAGTAGCGTGAAGTGGCACAGAGTAGCATGGAGTAGAGTTTCTTAGAGTGGATTGGCTATAGTGGAGTAAGGTGGATAGTGGATTACAGTATTATGGAGTGGAGTGACAGAGTGGAGGGGTGTAGAGAGAAGTGTCGTAGAGTGGTGTAGGATAGAGTGGAGTAAAGCATGGTAGAGTAGCATGGAGTGAAGTGGAGTAGAGTGGAGCAGAGTGAGGTGAAGTGGAGTAGAGTAGAGTGGAGCAGATAAGGGTAGCGTATTGAAGAGTGGGATAAAATGTCATAGAGTGAAATGGAGAGCATGGAGTGTCGTAGAGTGGAGTAAAGTAGTGTGGCGTGTAGTAGAGTGGAGTATTGTAGAGTGGCATAGAGTATCGTAGAGTGGCACAGACTGTCGTAGGGTGGAGTGTCAGAGTGGCGAAGAGTGGCATAGAGTGAAGTGGCGTGGAGTGTCATAGAGTGGAGTGTCACAGAGAGGAGTGTCATAAAGAGGAGTAGAGTGGCCTAGAGTGGAGTGGCGTAGAGTAGCATTGAGTACAGTGTCATACAGTGGAGAGGCGAAGAGTGGGGCAGAGTGTCATAGAGTTTCGTAGACTGGAGTAGAGTAGAGTGGGATAGAGTTGAGTGTCAAAGAGTGGCCTAGACTGGAGTAGAGTGTCATAGAGTGAAGTGAAGTAGAGTGTCATAGACTGAAGTGGAGTAGAGTGTCGTGAGTAGAGCGGAGTGTCACAGTGTCGTAGAGTAGAGTGTTATAGAGTGGCGTGGCGTAGAGTGGAGTGGCATTGAGTGGAGTGGCATTGACTGGAGTGGCATAGAGTGGAGTGGCATAGAGTGGAGTGGCATAGAGTGGAGTGGAATGGAGCATCGTAGAGTGGAGTGTCGTAGAAAGTTGTAGTGTGGCCTAGAGTGAAGTGGCTTAGAGTGTCGTAGATTATCGTAGAGTGGAGTGGTGTAGGGTGTTGTAGAGGGGTGTAGAGTGTCGTATAGTGGAGTGTCCTGAAGTAGAGTGCCGTGGAGTGGCGTAGAGTCTATGAGTGTCGTGGAGTGGAACAGAGTGCAATGGGATAGAGTGGAGTGTTGTAGGGTGACGTAGAGTGGCATTGACTGAAGTGTCATGGAGTGGAGTAGAGTGTCCTAGAGTGAAGTGGCATGGAGTGGAGTAGAGTATCGTAGAGGTGTGGAGTAGAGTTTCATAGCGTGAAGTATCATAGAGTGGGGTAGAGTGGAGTCTCATAGAGTGGAGTTGAGTGTCGTGGAGTGACATAGAGTGGAGTGGCATGGAATTGAGTGGCATAGAGTGGAGTAGAATGGTGTAGAGTGGAATAGAGTGGAGTAGAGTAGCTTAGAGTGGAGTAGAGCAGATAGGTGTAGAGTGGAGTAGAATAGAGTGGCATAGAGTATTGTAGAGTGGTGTGGAGTTGCGCAGTGTCGTGGAGTGGCAAAGAGTGGAAGGGCGCAGAGTGGCATAGAGTGGAAGGGCATAGAGTATGCATGGTGTGGTAATGCAGTGCCATTACAGACAACAAATTTTCAATTGAAATGACCATTGCATTTGCACACATTTACAGTGTTACTGACAAAACTATACAGCGCAAAAACGATAATGTGTGGAAATGGCATCACCTAGTGTATGGATTTGTTTTGATATTATTAATATATTCGATTCCAGCAAACTTCAGAATTACAAAAAATGTGCTTTCCTAATTCTGATATATTCTTAAATATTTGCACAATTCATTTATAGACATTTAAATTTAGTTGTGTGCTAGAAATAAGCCTTTCCTTTCACACCCTCAGATTGCTACATAAATCCTTTCACTGTGAAGTCAGAGAAAGAAAAGTAAAAACAAGCTCCAACAGGAGACAGAATCTGACATTTGAAAAACTGTCTTTGACTACACTGCAAATGTGACAAGATAAGATAACAAAATGTAAAGGACTGTTTACAGAAAGCGAACATTCGGGAAAGAATACAGTAAACAGGCTATGCTCCATGGGAGTGACAAAGTCATGCTGGTCAGCCTAAAACAAATAAAGCCAGCAAATAGAAAGCAAGCAAATATGAGCTACAAACCACGAGCCAATGGGAAGCAATGGGCAGAATGCATTCTTAGGTCAGCTTTCAGAATGTCCCCAAGAAGTCTTTAGCAACCAGATAGCTGTGCTGTCTGGTCGGCTTCAACCTAAAAATGGCCCTCTTCTGTCCAGGAACACAACGTACTCCAGCAAGGTTTATTTTGGTTTCACACAAGTTTATGAGGAAACATCTAATTTATTTTACCACTTCCATGTGCAGAAATCAATACTCTGGGATTGTGCACAAGTTGCTGTGTCTGCCTGCACTTTGATTCTTTGTCATGTTATTTACATTTGCAAAGCCCACGGTCTGCCATCGGTATAGTCCTGCAACATTTTTGATCATCTAGGGATGACCTTCCAAATGACTCGGAATTTCATTGAGTTACTGGTGACATGTTGGGGAGGATATACTAAATCACCTGCATATCTTCTGAGGTGGTGCACATGCCCATTGTCAAGCAGAGGTATGCAGCATGTGTGTGAGTGTGTGTGCATGTGTGTGAGTGTGGTTGTGCGTGTGTGTGTAATGCAACTGTCAGCTGCTGCAATAGTCAATTAATAGAATGTATGGGCTATGTTAGATGCATGCTTGGATTTCTGCCTTAATGTGTTTTTTGGATGACACTGCATGTAGTGTCCTGGTGGAGAGTGCTGCTTGTGACTACAGTGATAATGAACTTCATGGCATTTGTGTGCTATGCTTGATGTGGATACAATGTTCTGTTATAATCTGTTGTTTGTCGTGTATGTGCATGGGATTATACATCCCCAGCTAAATGGGATAATACTGAATAGAAAAGTTACTTACCTTTGGTAACAATATTTCTGTTGGATACAATATCTTCCCTCAGATTCCTCACCCTATATTACCCCAGCTCCAGAACTGATCCAGAAACATTTTTCCTCAGCAATAGCACTCTAATGCCACCAGATTGCTTCAACCATGGCTTGATCTGCCTCAGTTGTATAGGGCGCAGACCAGCAGGCTGACTTCACTTCCTAAATTATTTTATGCACCAAGTCAAGTCATGAGGAGAGGAACTGAGAGTGCACGGGCAACAGCAATAATCACAGCATTACTTACGTTTGCTAACTTTGACTTCTACTTAATCATCACAGTTAAAACACAACAGGGGAAGTATGAGGGAGGTGAGGAACCTGCAGAAAGATATTGTATTCACTAGAAATTTCACTTGCAAATGTGTAGGAAGGTTGAGTATTATGTGGTGATGCTGGTTAGGCTTCACCATGCAATACTCACAATATCCCAAAGATGGTCTTGGATTCACAATAATAAATCCTTAGCTCAGCCCTGGTAGAGTGGCAAAGAGCAGTCAGGCTTTACTAGAGGAACATGTGTTAAGCATTTCAGAGTACAAACATGGACGATAAGTAATTGACACGATTTGAAAGAAATCCAACACCAATTTATAAAAACAAAAGCTGAATTTTATATAAATTTAGAAACCAAAACTAAGTAAATCAGATAAGTATAATCAAAGTTACGGATTTTAGAAGCAATATTGAATCCGTGCAAAACAGTACTGCAAAACTTCATCATTGCGGTCAATGTTAAAAAGATCTAGTGACAATCGGTCACTTGCAAGTCGAGTTGCAAGGAACCCAAGGATGGTAAAGGTGATATGAGGGTCCCAGGACCAAGTCACGACAGTCAGTTCGATTTTACCTGGCTTGAGAAGAACCAGATGCAGAGTTGTCCTGGCTGTCCTTGGTGCTGAAGCGGAAGCCGCGGTTGAGCTGGTTTTACCGCTTGCCCGGTGCTGGTGGGAAACAGGGTGCAAAAAGTCAACAACGAAGCCACTGCTGACGTAGAGTGAAGGTTTTGCAGAGTTCCCTCGAGGTGCTGCGTCAAATAAACAGAGTGGTTGCCGGACTGGTGACCAACAAGCCTTGGCAGCGGTAAGCACAGCAGAAAGTTTTGATGTATGGAGGAACACTCAGCTGCCTGAAACTTTGTGAAGGTCAGGACTACGTTTCCCACAATGCACTGGACCATCTACTTCTGGGCGATCCCTTAGAGGGCCCGATGGCCAGCGATTCTTTGGTTCTAGTACGCTGTTTCTTTACCTGCAGTTGCAGGGGACCAGTGCTACTAGTCCAGGGGAGTCTGGTGATGCCTTTTGGCTCTCAAAAGGGGCCTTTTGTCTGGGGGAACCAAGGTTTGGTCCAGGACGAACCGCGGTTGTGCAGTTCCAGGAAGGTTGTCAGAGGTGCAGAATATCACGCCTGTTGTCGCAGACACAGGTCTCTTCTTTTGTCCTTTTTGCAAGTCAGATCAGAACTGAGGTCCTGGTGTCAGGGGTAGCCCTTAAATCCTAAATTCAGAGATGTTAGCGATGTGGGTGCAAGTGACCAATGGGCTACCAGCCCCAGTGGCTAATCTGCCCCTGAAGTAACCACATCTGGGGTGTAGGTCAGCTTTTCTACCCAGAACCCTCTTTTCTACCAATTTTAAAAATGGCAGAAGTCTCCCTCAGCTGTACAGACCAGGTAGCCCACCATAGAGGTGTGGCTAGACTTCTGGGGGTGTACATTTCCTGAATACCTAATATTCCCACCTGCCTGGGTGCAAATGTGCCTGGAGGCAGGGAGAGGGCGTTTTCTCCTTTGGGAGGGAGCCTGGTTGCATATCCAGGTAGTGCAGCCTTTGAAGCTCACCACCTTGATGTGTAACTTCACTAGCCATCCTGGCAGGGGTTCAGAATCCTGTCTTGAAGGCAGCAAGCGTGGGCTGGCAGCCAAAGCACCGGAAAGGGTGGGGCAACCAGGTGGGAACCTCTAAGGTAGCCACCTGGGTCCATGCCACATCGTCCTCGACAGGAGATTCATGTCAGGAATGAGGAGGCACGTTGTTTGATACCAAACACAACATATTTAGGTGGTACCATAATTGAGCTGCCAACCTCAGGTTTGCCCGGGTGTCAGCCCATGTTATCCTATGGACCGTCTTTCACTTATAGTGTTCTTTAATGGTAAAGGTAATTATAGTGACATATAAGCTAGCACTTACATGTCCACACCTTTAATATACTGCTCTCTGCCTCCTGGGCTTAGGAAACATTCCTTAGCAGTGACTGGCATATATTAAAAATAGTGCATTGACTTTGCCACACATGGTGAGGGCAAAGTAGAGTTTGAGCAGCTTGCACTGCTCCTGCAGTCTGCAATTGCAGGCCTGCTGTCAGTAGTTTACTTGGGTCACTCAGGGTGGCACAAACAGTGCTTCAGGCCCTGTTGAACCCTTTAACACCCATGCCCTGGGTACCACTGGTACCATATACTAGGGACTTATAAGGGAGTTGAAGTCCTTGCCAATTCACACATATCAGTTTAAGGGAGACAGCACTGGCACTGGGGGCCTGGACAGCAGGCTCCAGTGCACTTTCAGAGTCATAACCATCAGAACTAGAGCAAAACGTTGGTGGGGGTAATAATACAAAAAGGGCACTTTCCCACATGGCCTCCCTCAGACGAAAGGTGATGCGCAACTAACCTATCCCCTAGTAGTTCTCGTCTAAGGGGAAAAACTTGGAACAGCCATCTGCATAGTCAGTCCCTGGTCTGTGTTCCACTTAAAAGTCCATACCCTGTAGGGAAATGGGCCACCACAGCAAATTTGGGTTCTCTCCTCTCATATGCATCAGCCATCTGAGAGGCCTGTGGTCGTTTTGAAACTTGAAGTGAGTCCCAAACTGTTGGGTCTCAGCTTCTTCAGGGACCAAATCATAGCAAAGGCTTCCCTTTCAATGGAACTCCAATGCTGCTCTCTAGGGAGGAGTCGACTGCTGATATAGGCAACTGTTTGATCTTGGCCCTCATCATTAGTCTGTGACAACACTGCCCCAATCCCATGTTCAGAAGCATCTGTTTGGACAATGAACTTCTTTCCATAGTCTAGTGCCTTCTGGACAGGTGCTGAGCACATAGCCTCCTTCAGGGTGTCAAAGGCCTTTTTGCTTCCTGTGATCCATATGACCTTCTTAGGCTGCTTTTTGGAGGTACATTCAGTGAGTGGGGCCACAATGGTCCCATACCCCTTCACAAACCTCCAGTCAAGCCAAGGAAAGTGTCATAAGCCACCTACATGGATCTCAGATGTTCCCAATGGGGCGGCGACGGTTTACAGGAAGACACCAGGGCCGGACTGGCCGTAGCGGGCACCGGGCGTTTCCCCGGTGGGCTGCTAGGGTGGGGGCCGGTTTTGGGCCCCTGGGGGGCCGTTTTTGTTACCGGGGGTCGGCAATATCGGCCCCCTGTAACAAAATCGGCCGAAACCAGTGCTCGCAAACTGCTCGGCTGCACCCCCCCTCACCCCAGGGGGGGCCGGCCGAGCAGTTTGCCAGGGCCGGTTTCGGTTGCCAGTCCGGCCCTGGAAGAGACACTGCTCCAGTGGCAAATCCCATGGGGAAGGTAGTTGGAATGGAGAGAGCGTGTGGAGTCAAAGATGCTGTGGCTCGTCTACTGAACAGCAACACTACAACAGGCATTCACACGAGTCTGATTAATGGTACTGGCAGATATGGTACCTATAAACAAACAAATAATTAGGCTTTACTCTAGTATTCACTCTATCTCTTAAGGTATCATCTCACAAAACCTTCTCAAATTTCAAACAACCTTTAGTTTTGTTGTTGTTTTGTTTTCATTTAGATTGTCCATATAGGCTCCTTTATCAAATTTTTTGAAACTGTAGTGAGTGTGATTTCAGCATCAAACCCACAAGCAAATTTGGACGGGGTTAGCTTCACCCAAGTTCTCTCTGGCGGAGCCCTGCCAACAGTATGTACAAGTTGAACAAAAACACAGGTTACCTTTGTTTGCAGCACGATGTTGCAACTGAGCTCAATGTGCAGTAAAAAGTCAAGTCTGTTAATGAGTCTCTCCTTTTCTTCTTGTTCTTTTTTCCATATAGGTGCGAGACTAATGCAGGACGCTCTTTGCGGTGCGGTCGAAGCGGGAGAATCAAGGGAGGTGGCGAGACAGAGTCCTGGAAGCTGGGAAACGGTTAAGTAGCAGGCGAAGCGAAGGAGTGTGGATGGTCTTTAAATAAGACTGCTTTAGAATGTTCACAAAGGGCGTGTTCTAATTGCTTATAGCAAGGAACAGGTGCAGGGGATTAATTTAATGAGGGCTGTCTTGCGGAAGGTTCATGTTGAGGTCATCTATGCCGGTTGCTTGATGTTTATTCTGTTGAATTTTCTGGATGTTTCCGTAGCGCCTGAAACCTGATCTTGCTTATTGTTTTTGTAAACAAATTTTATTGAATTTTCAGACAAGCAATACAATAATATAGCAGTGTGAAACCAGTCTCATCTGACTATTCCCAATGCATCTTATAAAATAGGACCTCCTGATGGTAGTCTCTCCAGGTGCATATATTCACATCCTGTATCACAATACTCGCTACTAGGTTGTTCATACCTTACATATTATCAGTAACCTGTATGTCGTTACGTACTGTAAACCTTACAATTCCTATAGAATTAAGTAAACTTATCCCAACTTAGCCCCCCACCCTACCCTCCCACCCAGGCGTGTCATGTGAGTCACTTATCTGCCCAGTTGATTGCTGGGCATCTCAGTCTTACTTTGTGAATCACTAGAATACACTCAAGGGTGTTCCTCCCACCCCATGGGGGTTTATCTATCATGGGGTCATTGCGTTTATTAGGCCTAGCGCAGGAGAATCAGACACCTTCACCATGGACCTCTCCCTCCTGATCACTTCCTCCCATATTGTCGGGGTTCTTTAACAATTCTAGTAACGCTGTCCATGCTCTAGCTGCCTCCAGCGATTTCTCACTTCCCGTTCGTTTAGCTATTTGCAAACGAACAGAACTTTCACATTCAGCCCATTTAATGAACTCTTTTTTCCACCTAGACAAGCTGGGGCCATCTCTCGATTTCCAGTAACTGGTGATGTCTCTTTTAGCCAATGCTAGCCCAAGGTCCTGGAACTTACTCGTTATTTTGTTTTTTTAGCGGTATGGGGGAACCAATGCAGCAGACAGTAATCAGGAGTATTCACTATTTCTTTCTCAGTCACTTCCGCCAATATTATGGTTACCTCCTCCCAGAATGCCCCTATGCTCGGACGGCTCCAGAACATATGCAAGAAGGCAGCTCCTATTGTATGGCAGCGTGGACATGCTGCCGTTTGCATATTGAAATATTTATTGAGCTTATCTGGCGTTAGGTAGGCCCTGTGTAGTACATAAAGATTTACCAATTGAAACCTTGCGTTTCTAGTACTTTTCCATGCTCTTTCCACCAGTGTCCCCCAATCCTTATCCTCTATAGGCTTGTCCAAGTCTGCTTCCCATTCTCTATGGATCTTAGTCAGGGGAGGGAGCGTTGCATATGTAAGTCGCCTGTACAAACATGTGACCGCCTTAAAGGTGCCCGCCGCAGTGACCATATATTGGCATCCCGTCGAGGTCTCTGGCTCCGTGAGTCCCTCCCTCCAGTGTTTCCTCATGGCTGCTGTAAATGCTGTGTGCAATAGAAAGTCTCCTCCCGGTATATCGTGACGTTCCCTGAGATCATTGAATGGGATTAGAGTGCCCCCCTCGTACAGGTCTCCTATCGTAGATATTTCTATGTCCGCCCATGCTCCCAACCTACGCCAGTCACCTCCACGAGGGAGTGCTTCACACATAATCAATGGGATTTCCGGTGCGTAAGGATGCCTAATCTTGGCCCGTCTCAGGCTTTTATTCCAACATTTAAGTGCTGTCCTTAGGTCCGCGGGGAGGTCTCTGTCTCGGCAAGGAATTCTCAAAATTACTCTCGACGGAAGTAGCAAGTCTGGGGACTTTCCCCTCCTCTCTCCTGGTCCCCTAAATTTGTCCGCCACCCATTTCGTGAGCCATTGCAATTGCGCAGCTATGTAATAATTTTCAAAATCAGGTACTGCTAACCCTCCCTCTATTCTCGGCCTCATAAGTGTGTTGAGTGCTACCCTCCGTCTACCGGGTCCCCATATGAACGTTGTCACCAGTGATTTCAGCTGGGTGAACATTCGAGTTGGGATCCAAACCGGCAGTACTCCATAATAATACAGTAGCCTTGGAAGCGTCACCATCTTTAGGATGGCAACTCTACCCGCCACCGATAAAGGCAGAGTCCCCCAAAAGTCAAAGTGTTCTTAACTCCCCTCAGGGCCCTCCCTATATTCCCTTAAAATAAGTCTTCAGGAGAATGATAGATCTGGGTGCCCAGGTACGTCAAGCAGTGGGATTGCCATTGCACCCCGTCCGTTGTTAGTGGGGCAGCCATATTTGCTCTGATTGGGAAAAGAGACGACTTTGCCCAGTTTACTTTTAGGCCCGCTACCTGTCCCAGATCACGCAGAAGTTCTCTTGCCCCTCTAAGTGCTTCTCTCGCATCCGCCAGAAACAACAGCAGATCATCTGCATATAGTGCGATGTGATGAATTTGACCGGCTACCTCTAACCCCTGAAAATATTGACCCGTACGAGCTCTGGCTGCCAGCGGCTCCATGTCCAAGGCAAACAGTAGAGGCGACAGCGGGCACCCTTGTCGCGTACCCCTTTCTATTCTGCAACTTCCAGAGATCAGTCTACCTGTCTTAACCCGGGCAGTAGACTCCTCATATAACAGGGCCGTCCACTTAATGAATGCTGGGCCTAAACCAAATCTCCCCATCACCTCGAACAGGTAAGCCCATTCAAGGCTATCAAAGGCCTTTTCAATATCCACTGCCAAGATGATCTCATCCTCCTCGCAGTTGGATTTAGCCTCTAGAATCCGAAGGAGACGTCTAATGTTTAGTGCGGTGTTTCTGGTGGGAATAAAGCCCGCCTGGTCCTGGTGAATTAATGTTGACATATGAGGGAGAAGCCAGGTCACCAGTATCCGGCTCAGAATTTTATAGTCTAGATTTAGCATAGACAATGGTCTGTAGGCTGCCGTGTCCCATGCTGGTTTCCCCGGTTTCAGTAATCGAATAATTACCGCCTCTCTCGTTGTACAGGGAAGGTGCCCCTCCTGCAACGCTTGATTGTACAGTTCTACCAGCTTAGAGGCAAGTAAGTCAACATAGGTCGAGTAGAACTCCACCGGGAGTCCATCTGTACCTGGTGTCTTATTTCTGGCCATATTTTTTATGGCCCCCCTTACCTCACTTAACTCTATGTCACCCCCCAAATCTTTAGCTATTTCTTGCGACACCACCGGGAGTTCCATGGCATTTACAAAGTTAGCCAATTCTTCGGGCATTGGGGACTGCTTGCTTTTATATAAATTCTCATAGAGTTCAAAGAATCTATTATTAATGTCCTGCTGGTGGTACAATGTTTCTTCTCCACGTCCCCTTAGTTCTAATATCACCGACCCCCTTCTAGCCGGATTGGACAGCCAGGCCAGCAGGGCTCCAGATTTGTCCCTTTCAGCATGGGCCCTAGTTATATAGTTTTCATAGTCAAAACAACAAAGTATTTCAACTTGTTCAGCCACCGCTTCCCTAGCTGCCAGTAGTTCCTCATGTTTTTGTCATTTTTCTGGCCGTTCCCTCTCCAATTCTCAGAGTCTCTGCTCTGCTGTCACCATGTCTTGTAGTAAAGTCCTGCGCACCCCCACTGACTCAGAGATACACCGCCCCCTGATAACTGACTTAAATGCATCCCACTCAATTAATTTGGATGTCGCTGTGTTGGAATTTTCTTCAAAGTATTGTCCAATAGCGGTACCCACTGTCGTTCTAAAAACCTGATCCTCTAACGCTTCTGGTTTCAAGCGCCATGCCGGGATTTTAGGTCGCTCGCAAGACCATGTTATTCCCAGTAGTATTGGGTTATGATCTGAGATTGTTCTAGCGAGGTATTCGCTAGTTTGCACATTTTCGTGAATGTCTGGGGAGCATGGTACAGAGTCAAGTCTGATATGGAGTTCATGTAAGGCAGAAAAGAAGGAATAGTCCCTGTCGCCAGAATGCTGCGCTCTCCAGGAATCTATCAATCCCCACTTCAGTTGCCAGTTAAGGCGTGCCTCCGCTATTTTATGTGTAGGAGCCTCTGGGAGTGGCGGGTGTGATCGGTCCAACCCAACATCAGTAACACAGTTAAAATCCCCACCTAAGATTACTGAGCCCGTCAGTACAGTGGCCAGCGTTCTGGAGAGCTGGGCCAAGAATGCCGGTTGCTCCGTATTGGGCCCGTAGAGGCTGCCCAAGGCTACGTCCCTGCCATCCAATTTACCTGAGACTATAATGTACCTGCCCTCGGGGTCAATCATTTGGTTCACACATTGGAAGGGCACTCCCGCTCTTACCCAAATCAGGACCCCCGCGCGAAAGCTGAATAATTAGTATAAAACACCTGACCTCTCCATCTGCGCTTGAGTGCAGCTCCCTCTTTTGCCATAACGTGCGTTTCTTGGAGAAACGCAATCTGTACTCCCCTCCCGACTAGGAAAGCATGTATCCTATGACGCCTTGACAAAGTATGCATCCCCCGTACATTCCAAGAGATACATTTAAGATCTATGGGGGGTACCATTGTGTTGGTTGGAACATCCCTCCTGTGGCCTCTCTAACTATGACACGCCTGACCCCAACAATTCCCCAACCCCTAAATAGTGCAATAAGAAACCCCCAACTCCCCCTCCCCTGGCAGGTGCAACCAAACGAGTTCCCATCCAAAGTCGGAGTAATCTCCAAAACAATGTTCTCTTCTAGCGTTGGGGCTGTGAAGCGTACTCAGCAAATCTCGGAGCTCCACCAACCCCTTACCCTGATAATTTTGCTAGAATATTATCATCCCCGGGTCCCAGGAGAATTTCAAGAAATCGGCGTTTAAAAGTCCAGACTCATCCTCCCCTTCCAGTTAACGTTAGGCCCATCAGCAGAATTGTCAAACATCTACTTTATCCATCCGATCTGACCTATTCAGGCAATGTCATCTGCTGTCTAAGGTGTGACCTGTGGCAAATGCAGCTACCGATACATCTGATTTATCTGCATCTCGTCCAGTCTTGCTCGAGCCAGGGCTGGATTCCCCTCTGGTGAGTTCCGCCACCGCTTGCAGCGACTTACGACTCACGCCTCTCATTCCTGGCTTCTCTAGATGATGGAGCATGTGCAGTGGATGTGTTCTTCCCTGTATGCTGTTGCGAGCGTTCCGGTGATGCGGTCCCTTCGTTCTGACCTCGCCGACTTTCCAGCCAGTCCCATGTTTCCTGCGGGGTGGTAAAAAACTGCGCCCCGTTTGGTCCGTTACTCGCAGCCGAGCCGGAAATAACATTGCGTAGGGAATTTGTAGTTGCCTCAGTTTCTTTTTGACAGCTAAGAATGAGGCCCTCTGACGCTGTACTTCCCTCATAAAGTCTGGGAAGATCATGATTTTACTGTTGGCCACCTGCAGTTCCTGTTTTTGATGAGCCTTAAAGAGTACATGATTACGATCCCGAAAATGAAGCAGTCTCGCCACTATGGGCCGGGGAGGGGCCCCCAGTTGGGGCGGTCTGGCTGGGACCCTGTGAGCACGTTCTAGTGCGTAGAAGGGGGAGAGCCCCTCTGGGGCCACTTCCGTTTTGATCCAGTCCTCAAGGAAGCCCACCATATCTGTGCCCTCTGTTTTTTCCGGCATACCTATTATCCTTATATTGTTCCTGCGCGATCTTCCTTCACTGTCTTCTGCTCGCGCTTCCAGCACTTTAACTCGGGCCTTGACCGTGCTAAGCGATGTTTGGAGCATCTCCACTTTCCCCGGAAGATCAGAGAGTTCCTTTTCTGAGGCTATCACACTTTCTTTGAGCTTACCATGGTCGCCTTTTAGTATACTTAAATCTGCCCCTATCGAATCAATTAGCTTGCATAATATCCACCAGGGTGGGGGTCGTGGTGACCGTCTCTTTCCCCGATTCCACATATTCCTCTTCCTCATCTGTTTGGTTTCCTGCGCCCCCCGTGCAGAGAGCGCTAAACCCCCTCCTCTTCGATGGTTTTCCCATCACTCCCAGTGGACTTCCACTTGCGTGTCACTGTAAAGGTCTCTCCGTGCAATCCGCCAATGTATACTGGACGCACACTCCACCTGGACAAGGCCCCCCCCCCAGACCACACTTTAAATGCTGTACAGAACACCTTCACAGTGGTCCTGTTGGTTTGATCAGGTCTTGCGCACCCCAGTGGTCTAGGCCATAGAGTTTATTATGTTAAGCAGATGTAGTCGTACTCCCACTAATCATCGGGGTGCAGCTACGCAGGTGAGTTTCCCCTCAGCCGATTAGGGTCCCTATCTCACAGGAATCGCAGGGGGCACTATAGATGGTCTGCTTTCACTTTCACCGTACTCTCCTCTGCTGGATAGTGGGCCAATGCAGATGTCCGGTCTGACTGTGTAGCTGGAGGGATTAAAGCCTCCCCACCAATGCCTCTGATCCCCCAGAACATTGTCCGTCACCTTTCTGGGACCCTTGGTTTGAAGTTCTGGGCTGTGGGCCTAATTGGACCCAGGCCGTTTTAGCCTATTTACTACTTTTTAGCTCAGCTCTACTATGCATACTACTCCGGAGATCTGGCCACACTTCATTCAAGCGCCCACTCGGACGTGTTCTCCACGAATATGGCGATGCAAGGGGGAGGCCCTCTCTCCTTCCCCCGGGCGGCCGCCGTTTGCTGCAGTTTCAACCTGGGCCACCGGATGATACCTGCCCCGCTGTCCTTTAACGCTGCCGCCCTCCCCTCGCAGGCCTCTGCTTACCGGGCCGTAGCGGGGACAGTAGAGTCAGCAGGTCCGCTATGAGGATCACCGCAGCCCTTGCCCGGGGATCTCCCCCTTCGCCACAACTCTGTTACCAGCACGGGCCGCACCGTCACCTGGACTTGTTCGCTATTTCCGGCTTCGTCCCCCCACGATGCGAGCAGCAGCGCCGCCGGCTCTTCCGCTGTCACTGTGCTAGGCGCGGCGCCTCCGCTTACGGTACCTTCGTTATCAGGTGCAGCTGGGTTCCTCCAGCCCCTGACTGCATGCACCTCCTTCGTGCCGCCGAGGGCTAAGTGCTCTGCCCTGCTCCAGCCGCCATCTTGCTCCTTGCCGGGTCTTTCGCTTCCAGCTTAGTTATCGTCGATCTGCCACCTCAAATCGGCCTGCGGAGCAGCGGTGGTCGGATCGGCACACTCTCGGGTCAATCCGCCGTTCCGGTGGCTCAAAATGTATGTGCCCGGGGCTCAGGATACTTGTTTATCGGGGGAATGTCGGCCGGAGCTCCGCAGCTCGAGTCTTCTCACATCAGCTTCAGGCGACGCCCCCCTGAAACCTGATCTTGCTTATGCATGGTAAAACATTTGTAAAAGCTATTAAGCTTTTTCAAACAAAACCAGGGAACACCAGCTGCTACTTTGATAGTCAAGAGAAGTGAGCTGTGGCAGGAATTCTGACACAAAGGCCCTAATTTGGGTTTGGGTTTTCGGAGCCTCCCCCTCCAGTATGGTCTGGATCTTGCGTTGGAGAGGTTGGACTTGGCCTTAACCCACAAGGTGGCCCAAGTACACAACAGAACTCTGCCCTATGTGACACTTGCTGGCCTTAATACTTAGGCCTGACTGATGCAGGGCCTGTAAAACTTACCTTAGGTGGAACAGGTGGAACTTCCAGGTGGACTAAAGGCAGCTGTATCATCTAGATATGCTGCACCAAAGTTGTCCAGGCCTGAGAGAACTCTATTCACCAACCTTTTTAAAATGGCAGGTGCATTTTTCAGACCCAAAGGCATCACCTTAACCCCTTCCATGCTCATGACGGAATGGTTCCGTCATGAGCATAAGTGCAAGTGTGCTCATGACGGAACCATTCCGTCATGAGCACACTTTAAAATCCCTCTGCTGTAAACAGCAGAGGGATTTCCTTTTTTTTTGCTTTGGGAGGTGTTGAAGAACTTCCCCAACCTCCCAAAGCATGGTTAGGTTTTCATTGTAATGTTGGTCGCGCGCATGGCGCGCTGTCGTCATTACAATGAAAACGAAACTGAAACTTAGTTTCAGTTTCACAGTTTCGGTGCTTGTGGGGCTATCTCAGCCCCCGAGCACCGACAAACATGGGAGAGGTATTGTTGGAAAGGGGACAATCTCCCCTTTCCAATGGTACCCTTCCCTAGTGGATCCCTGCTTGGGGATCACCCCAGGAGGGCGATCCCCAAGCAGGGATCCACCCACTAGCCACCAGGGAGGGGGGGAGCAGCCCCTTGGGCAAGGGCCTTTGCTCCCCCTCATAAAATTATGCCAGACAGCCTTTTTGCCCCCCCTGGGGGGCAGATGAGATGGGGGCAGTAGCCCCCAATCTGCCCCCCCCGGGGGGGCAGGAAGCACCATAGGCGCCAGGGATTTTTTTTATATGCCAGGGGTGGGGGCTGCCCAGAATGGGCATGCCAATGCACCCACCCTACCCCCCCAAAAGAAGGCTTAAGACTTTCTGCCCCCCCCCCCCAGGAGGCAGATAGGGGACAACGTTGGGGGATCCACGCAAGCCATACCTTGCTGGACTCCCCCGGGTGTCTAGTTTTCAGAAATGTGTGGGTTTGGTAGTTTCCCAAGATGGCTGCCGAGCCCGGGGCCAAATACCTAGGTGACCACCCTTGCAAAACCAGGTTGTTTTGTGATAGGTAATTTTGATGTCTCCTCAATACGTTTTGGGCCCTTGCCTGTCGCGGGTACTTGACCCACCCATGCGAGTGAGGTACCATTTTTATCGGGAGACCTAGGGGAATGCTGGGTGGTAGGAAATTTGGGGATCCACGCAGATTCCAGAACTTTTCACCACAGAAATGTGAGGAAAATGTGTTTTATTTTACAAAGATTGAGGTTTGCCAGGGATTCTGGGTAACAGAACCTGGTGAGAGCCAGACAAGTCACCCCATCCTGGAATCCCCTGGGTGTCTAGTTTTCATAAATGTATAGGTTTGCTAGGTTTCCCTAGGTGCCGGCAGAGCTAGGGTTCAAAATCTACAGCTAGACACTGTGCTAAAAAAGGGTCAGTTTTCACTGTGAAAATGTGGTGTGTCCACGTTGCGTTTTGGGCCGTTTCCTGTCGCGGGCACCAGGCCTACCCACACAAGTGAGGTACCATTTTTCTCGGAAGACTTTGGGGAATGCGGGGTGGGTGGAATGTTTTGGATCCGCGCAGATTCCAGAACTTTCCACCACAGAAATGTGAGGAAAATGTGTTTTATTTTACAAAGTTTGAGGTTTGCAAGGGATTCTGAGTAACAGAACCTGGTGAGAGCCAGACAAGTCACCCCATCCTGGATTCCCCTGGGTGTCTAGTTTTCAAAAATGTATAGGTTTTCTAGGTTTCCCTAGGTGCCGGCAGAGCTAGGGTTCAAAATCTACAGCTAGACACTGTGCAAAAAAAGGGTCAGTTTTCACTGTGAAAATGTGGTGTGTCCACGTTGCGTTTTGGGCCGTTTCCTGTCACAGGCACTAGGCCTAACCACAGAAGTGAGGTACCATTTTTCTCGGAAGACTTTGGGGAATGCGGGGTGGGTGGAATTTTGTGGATCCATGCAGATTCCAGAACTTTCCACCACAGAAATGTGAGGAAAATGTGTTTTTGTTTTACAAAGTTTGAGGTTTGCAAGGGATTCTGGGTAACAGAACCTGGTGAGAGCCAGACAAGTCACCCCATCCTGGATTCCCCTGGGTGTCTAGTTTTCAAAAATGTATAGGTTTGCTAGGTTTCCCTAGGTGCCGGCTGAGCTAGGGTTCAAAATCTACAGCTAGGCACTTTGCAAAAAAAGGGTCAGTTTTCACTGTGAAAATGTGGTGTGTCCACGTTGCGTTTTGGGCCGTTTCCTGTTGCGAGCACTAGGCCTACCCACACAAGTGAGGTACAATTTTTCTGGGAAGACTTTGGGGAATGCGGGGTGGGTAGAATTTTGTGGATCCACGCAGATTCCAGAACTTTACACCACAGAAATTTGAGGAAAATGTGTTTTATTTGACAAAGTTTGAGGTTTGCAGGGGATTCTGGGTAACAGAACCTGGTGAAAGCCGGACAAGTCACCCCATCCTGGATTTCCCTGGGTGTCTAGTTTTCAGAAATGTATAGGTTTGCTAGGTTTCCCGAGGTGCCGGCAGAGCTAGGGTTCAAAATCTACAGCTAGGCACTTTGCAAAAAAAGGGTCAGTTTTCACTGTGAAAATGTGGTGTGTCCATGTTGCGTTTTGGGCCGTTGCCTGTCGCGGGCACTAGGCCTACCCACACAAGTGAAGTACCATTTTTCTCGGAAGACTTTGGGAAATGCAGGGTGGGTAGAATTTTGTGGATCCACGCAGATTCCAGAACTTTACACCACAGAAATTTGAGGAAAATGTGTTTTGTTTTACAAAGTTTGAGGTTTGCAAGGGATTCTGGGTAACAGAACTGGTGGGAGCCAGACAAGTCACCCCATCCTGGTTTCCCCTGGGTGTCTAGTTTTCAAAAATGTATAGGTTTGCTAGGTTTCCCTAGGTGCCGGCAGAGCTAGGGTTCAAAATCTACAGCTAGATACTGTGCAAAAAAAGGGTCAGTTTTCACTGTGAAAATGTGGTGTGTCCACGTTGCGTTTTGGGCCATTTCCTCTCACGGGCAGTAGGCCTACCCACAGAAGTGAGGTACCATTTTTCTCGGAAGACTTTGGGGAATGCGGGGTGGGTGGAATTTTGTGGATCCATGCAGATTCCAGAACTTTCCACTACAGAAATGTGTTTTTTTTTTTTTTTACAAAGTTTGAGGTTTGCAAGGGATTCTGGGTAACAGAACCTGGTGAGAGCCAGACAAGTCACCCCATCCTGGTTTCCCCTGGGTGTCTAGTTTTCAAAAATGTATAGGTTTGCTAGGTTTCCCTAGGTGCCGGCAGAGCTAGGGTTCAAAATCTACAGCTAAGCACTTTGAAAAAAAGGGTCAGTTTTCACTGTGAAAATGTGGTGTGTCCACATTGCGTTTTGGGCTGTTTCCTGTCGCGGGCACTAGGCCTACCCACACAAGTGAGGTACCATTTTTCTCAGAAGACTTTGGGGAATGCGGGGTGGGTGGAATTTTGTGGATCCGCGCAGATTCCAGAACTTTCCACCACAGAAATGTGAGGAAAATGTGTTTTGTTTTACAAAGTTTGAGGTTTGCAAGGGATTCTGGGTAACAGAACTGGTGAGAGCCAGACAAGTCACCCCATCCTGGTTTCCCCTGGGTGTCTAGTTTTCAAAAATGTATAGGTTTGCTAGGTTTCCCTAGGTGTCGGCAGAGCTAGGGTTCAAAATCTACAGCTAGGCACTTTGCAAAAAAAGGGTCCGTTTTCACTGTGAAAATGTGGTGTGTCTACGTTGCGTTTTGGGCCGTTTCCTCTCACGGGCACTAGGCCTACCCACACAAGTGAGGTACCATTTTTCTCGGAAGACTTTGGGGAATGCGGGGTGCGTAGAATTTTGTGGATCCACGCAGATTTAAGTACTTTACACCACAGAAATTTGAGGAAAATGTGTTTTTTTTACAAAGTTTGAGGTTTGCAAGGGATTCTGGGTAACAGAACTGGTGGGAGCCAGACAAGTCACCCCATCCTGTTTTCCCCTGGGTGTCTAGTTTTCAAAAATGTATAGGTTTGCTAGGTTTTCCTAGGTGCCGGCAGAGCTAGGGTTCAAAATCTACAGCTAGGCACTTTGCAAAAAAAGGGTTCGTTTTCACTGTAAAAATGAAGTGTGTCCACGTTGCGTTTTGAGCCGTTTCCTGTCGCGGGCACTAGGCCTACCCACACAAGTGAGATACCATTTTTATCGGGAGACTTAGTGTAACCCAAAATTGTAGGGCAACTGTAATTACCCATTGACTTTCGATGCATTTCTGCCTTCCAAATGAAAGACAATGTGTAAAAAAGAAGTCACTTCGAAAAATGTCCTATAATTCTCATGCTAGTATGGGTACTCTCAATTTCGGAAATGTGCAAATAGCTACTGTTTCTAAACTCTATATTTTGTTCCAATTTCAGAAATACATAGGTGTCTTTCATCCTGATTTTTCACTGTATATATTTTCCCAAATTAATTGCTATATACCCGGTACATAATAAAAAACCATTGCAAGACGCTGCTCAGTTATTGGCTCTGGGTTCGGCGGATTCTTGGTGAACCTACAGGTCCTATATATCCCCACAACCAGAAAGGTCCAGCAAATGTAACGGTATATTGCTTTCAAACATCTGTCATAATTAGAAGGAGTTACAGGTGAAAACGTTGGCACAAATGGCTGTTTCTTTCAACTCATTTACAATTTTTCCTATTTTCAACTGTTAGTTTCTATAAAGAAACCTTGAAGGATCTACACAAATGACCCCTTGCTGAATTCAGAATTTTGTCTACTGTTCTAAAATGTATAGCCTTCCAGGATCCATTATTGCTTTCATATCCATTTCTACCATTAACTGGAAGAAGGTTGAAAGTACAAAAAATAGCAAAAATAGGCTATGTCCCAGTAAAATGCCAAAACTGTGTAAAAAATGTTGGGTTTCCTGCAAAAGTCTGTCAGTCCCTGAAAGCTGGGAAAATGGTGATTTCAGCCCCACAAACCCTTTGTTGATACCATTTGCAGGGGGAAAAACAGACGCTTTCATTTGCAGCACTTTCTTCCCATTTTTCCCCCCCCAAAAAAAATTTAGCTGTATTTTGGCTAATTTCTGGGTCCCCTCCAGGGGAATCCACAAACTCTGGGTACCTTTAGAATCCCCATGATGTTGGAAGAAAAGGACGCAAATTTGGCGTGGATACCTTATGTGGTCCGAAAGCTACAGGGGCCTAAGCGCGAACTACCGCAAATAGCCAAAAAAAGGCTTAGCACAGGGGGGAAAAGGCCTAGCAGCGAAGGGGTTAAACTGAAAGTGGCCTTCGGGGGTTGAAACTTCGGACCTCTCCTTTGGTCCCTGGGCGAGTCCAATCTGTCAGAACTCTAATGTTAAATCAAAAGTACTTAAGGATTTGGCTGCACCAGCTTGTCAATAAGCTCATCTGCTCTTGGAATGGGGGGTGTATCAGTTTTTTCGTGACTGCATTTAAACTCCTGTAATCCACAAAGAACCTCATCTCTGGTTTTCCACCTTTTGAATGAGGTTTTGAGACCAATATCACTGGGCTAGCCCAGGGACTGTCAGAAGGTTCAATCACCCCTTGCTCTAACATCTTGCTTACCTCAGCTTTGATGCATTCTTTGACATGATCAGGCAGTCTGCATATTTTGTTTTTGACAGCAAGGCTGTTACCAGTGTCCATATCATGAGTACACCATGCTGTCTGGCCAGGGGTCAAAGAGAAGAGCACAGCAAACTGACCTAGGACTCACCTGCAGTCAGCTTGCTGTTGGTTAGTCACAGAGTTTGATAAGCCAACTCCCATTATTGAACCATCTTGTGGGGTGTTCGATTGTAGGTCCGGGCGGTGTTCACTTTCCTCCTCCTGGCCTCCACCAGTGACCATGAGCATGGTCATGTCAGCTCTGTCCTGGTGTGGCTTTAGACGATTTACATGGAGAACTCTGTGAGGACTCTTAGGGGTGCCCACGTCTACCAAGGAGGTGACTTCCCCTTTCTTCTCCAAACTGGGATAGAGCCCATTCCACTTGTCGTGGAAGGCCAACACCCACACCAACTGACCTGGTTGGGACTCCACCAGTGCTGACTTCTGCTCACACTAGTGCCTGATAAGCTCCTGGCTGGCCTCCAAATGTTTATTTGGGCTCTTCATGTACTCAGCCATGCGTGAACGCAGGCCCAGTACATAGTCCACTATGTCCTGTTTGGAGTAGTTGAGAGGTTTCTCCCATCCTTACCTCACCAGACTTAGAGGACCCCTTACAGGATGGCGAAACAAATAGGTAAAAGGGGTGAATCCAACTCTCTACTGTGGCACCTCTCTGTAGGCAAACAAGAGACAAAGCAAAAGGACATCCCATCTCCTTCTGAATTTTTCAGGAAGGCCCATTATCATGCCTTTCATAGGTTTGTTGAACCTTTCAACTAAACCATTTGTCTAAGGGTGATTGATAGGTGATGGTGAACTTGTAGCTCACTTCACATTAAACCCACATAGCATTTAGGTATGCAGATATGAAGTTTGTCCTTCCATCAGAGACCACCTCTTTAAGAAATCCTACCCTGATGAGGATACTAAGGAGGGCCTTAGCCTTTACTTTAAAAAACTTTATTCGATCTTTTCAGTTAAGACCATAAAAGTTCATAAAAACAGATCAATCCAGTCCCAATACGTTCACCAACATGACACTCCCAGTTCATATTAATTTGAATCAGAGCGCAATTCATTTTGACCTCTACAATAAATATCAGCATAGAAAGTACCGTAAAGTTTTTTAAATAAAAGATACAATTTATCTTCAAAAACTAAAAACTTTTACCCAATGTGTTATAAAAGAGATCGTCAGCCATCAAAGCCCAACTGTTTCCTTTTACCCATGCACGCCCACCAGTAGCGTGCCACTGCATAACAAACTAGGGGGTTGGGCAGTGACTTTAAGAAGTTTAGTGCAACCCTACACTGTTACAGCTTAAACCGCTTTAAAATCGGAACAATATATTCCATTCTTTCTTTCTTATAAAACCCATAAAAAACATTAAATGAAGATCAGACTGGGGTGAGTTCCCATCACAGGGGCACTGTAGTAAGTCTGAGGGGGATATTCACAAGAACGTGCGCTAAACATCTCCAAAAAATGTTAACGCAACTTTACACATCGCAGTCTATCGCGGGAAAATAACCCCGTGTTAACCTGGAAGTCACAACACGGCGGTACCATGCAATAGTCTCCCAAAAACGCGGCCAATGTCCGCGATACAACCACAGCAACGGAGTCAAAAACACAAACTCCAACATCAAAAAACATGCGGAGTCCATTCGCGATGAGGAAATCAGCGATAAGCAGCGCCAGACCTGCCATACACACACTGCAGGCGGGAAAATCACTACAAAAGGAGAAAAAACACACAAACACAAAATGACCAACACCGAAGCACCATGGAGGCAGCCGGATCAGGCGCAGAGGACGAGCGCAACCCCACAAGCACCCCGGACGACCAGCCCGGGACCTCGGTGACAGGGAAGGGCAAGGACAAGAAGAAGAGGAAGACGAAGTTCAGTACGCAGGAGAATAGGATCCTGGTCACGAAGGTGATAGAACACCATCAACAACTGTTAGTCGCCTCCAATGTGTCATTGGGCACCAAAAATGGATTATGGCGGGCCATCGTGGACAAGGTGAATGCCGTCGGAGAGCACAAGAGGTCAATGGACGAGGTCAAGAGGCGATGGATTGACATCAAGCGCAAGACCAAGGAGAAACTCGCAGGCAACCAGAAGGCAGCAATGCAGACTGGAGGTGGGAGCCCAGCGCCACAGCTAGAGCTGGATGACATGGAGGAGCTGGTGTCGACAGTCATCAGTGTGGAGACCGTGGCAGGAGTCGGGGGAGCGGACACTGCTCGACATGACACAACACCACAGCAACAGGGTGAGTAACCGCCAGGTACTGGGGGGACGGGGGGAGATGGCCACAATGGAACACATGCACAATCAAGCAGAGCACAGTGCACACCCACAATGACTCTGGATCATGGCCCTGATCTACACACTGTCACAATGTACATTGCCATGCCGTCTGAATGTGAACATGTACCATGCGGCCACATACATGAGGACACATTGTAACACTGCATCTCCCCTTCACATTGCAGGGGCACCATCAACGCCACCTGCAGAGCAGTCCCAGCCACTCTTCACTGATGACGAGGAGGACACCACCAGCATCGACACCCAAGCCCTCCAAGACATCATGGAACTCATCCGCCAATCACCTCCAGGACCAGGGCAGCCCAGCTGCATCAAGGAGACCCCACCCACTCCACAAACCACCCAGCAGGAGGCACCCACAACCCCGGCTGTCTCCCAAGACCCCCCCCGGACAACACATAGCCTTCCAACGCCGTGTGTTGGAGGTCCAGAGGGAGATGGCTGAGCAGGTGCGGGTGGGGTTCGACCTCATGACTACCAAACTGGACGCCATCCATGGGTGTCTGAGTCCCATCAGGGACCACCTCCAGTCCCTCACGGACACCCACACGCCGCTCCATGGTCTCCAACGAGCCCTGGCTGGCATCGCTGGAGTCATGACTCGGAGACAAGAACACCTGTCCGCTCAGAGTGGCTCCAGCGATCTCAGCCAGGAGATGGCACACATGCGGAGGCTCATGGAGGACATGGTGCGGATGGAGGCGGAAAGGATGGCAGCCACCGCTGCACATCAGCGAAATGTAGCTGGGATCTACCATGCCCTGCATGTCCTCATCATGGCATTGCTGCCACAAGGCATGGCGCGGATGAATGCTGCTGCCCCTACACCATCCGAGGACGTTGCTGGCTTTGGGATCAGAAGGAGACACTAGCATTCATTTCCGCCACCTGGCCTGTTGCTCCTTGGTGCCGCACATGGCCCCATGACCTTCCACTGACCCCCGATACACTCTGCGGCACTCACCTTGGACTGTGAGATGGACTTCCATATCCTGTTTGGTGACCAATGACACAGCGACCAGACTGCGGACTGTACTCTTCCTCATCCTCTGTACTTGTCATTCCCCGATGGACTCTGGCTGGCCCTCCACGGGCCCATATTGTGAAGTGGGGTTGGCATGGCCCTGTACTGCTCCAGCTGCTAAACTCTACTGGATGTGCAATAAACATTCAGTAACGCACTGCTCTGTCATGTCTTTCATCATTCAAGTATGAATGTGTGGATGAATGTAGGGTCAGTGATTCCCCCTAACGTCAATGATGCTCATCTAGTGGGATTCCAGTCACAGTGTGCTACGTTGCCGATTGCGTTGCGGGTGCCGTAGACACCACAACAGGGACACACGCATTAGTCACTTCCTTGTCCGGACATGGACTGCACCACGCCCAGAGCCCCCCGAGTCATTGTTGCAAGCCCTGCGCTGGCCTGGCGTACGCCAGGACAGACACTCCGTTTACGCTCCGAGGGGGGGGCCACATAACCACATGTCACAGGTTTACACGCTAGTGGTCTGCAGGTCGCTGGTCTAGTTGTCAGCATGTCGCGGCCACTCCCTGAGGGCAGGTTTACACACACACACCACACCCATCCGGCGCAGGCGTCACAGGCCATGTGACCCCGGGTATATAAGGGGCCGGCAACGTCACATTCCCCACTGCCGGAGGTGACTGGATGACGGACGTACCACGGGGCTCAATCATGAAGGTCCCATGAGTTGTTGCGCACAGGGTTAGTGGCACCCGAGGCCTTGCGGCCGCACGGGCCTACCACCACGTGGCGCTGACTGGTGTTGCACAGGGTTAGTGGCACCCGAAGCCTTGCGGCCGTCATGGGCCTACCACCACGTGGCACTGACTGGGGTTGCACAGGGTTAGTGGCACCCGAAGCCTTGCGGCCGTCACAGGCCTACCACCATGTAGCGCTGAGTGAGGTTGCACAGGGTTAGTGGCATCCGAAGCCTTGCGGCCGTCACGGGCCTACCACCACGTGGCGCTGACTGGGGTTGCACAGGGTTAGTGGCACCGAAATTGCTGAGCGGGTGTGCAGCCTGCGAAGATGACGAGTGCAGTGATGTGGTCTCTGCCATTGATGCCTCAGGACTCAGCGCCATGTGTGGGAGCTGCTGGGCAGCGGTGCGGGTCCGCATGATGTGGAGCATGCCATGGTGGCGGGACCGGGGCCTGGAGCTTGCACGGGCACGTTGTGTGCCCACTGGTGGACTCACCGTTGGCGGCAGGTGAGCAGTGGGGCCTGGGTGCGCAAGGGCGGACAGCCAGCGCTGGCTGGCGGGAGGGGGTAGGGTGCGGCTGCATGTGTGCGCAGGGGCGGACAGGCGTTGTTGCCGTGTGCAGTGGGATGGACTCTGCCATGATTGACTCTTGCCTCGATTACAGATAGCAGACCTGGTGGCTTGCAGTGTATCCCAGCACTTGGTTGGAGACACACCGGTGGCAGCAGGTGAGCAGTGGTGCCTGGGTGCGCGGGGCGGAAGTGTCCTTCCTTCTCTCTCTCTCTCTCTTTCTCTCTATTCATTTCTCTCTCTCTCTACCTCTCCCTTCCTTTCCTTCTCTCTCTCTCTCCCTTCCTTTCCTTCTCTCTCTCTCTCCCTTCCTTTCCGTCTCTCTCTCTCTCTCTCTCCCTCTCTTCATTTCTCTCTCTCTCTCTCTCCCTCTCCGTTCCTTTCCTTCTCTCTCTCTCTCCTTCCTTTCCTTCTCTCTCTCTCTCTCCCTTTCTTTCTTTCTCTCTCTCTCTCTTTCTCTCTCTGCCTTTCTTTCATTCTCTGTTTCTCTGTGTCTCGCTCCTTTGATGTGCGCATGACACACGTTCTGATTTTGTGCTTTATTTTCCAGGCTGTGACATCAGGATTGTCCCGGACTGACCCGACAGGAGTCTTCCGCATTGGTGTTTTGTGTTGTATTCAATAAAGTTTTTGGTTGTTACTTCAATGATGAGTGACTGTTTCTCGTTCTTCTGACCACACATGTGTGTTTCTGTTTGTCATTGTGCGACGTCATGCACTTTTTGTGGCTCTTGTGTCGTGCACGGTATGTGTTTGACCGGGGGGGGGGGGTGATCCTGGGAGTGGTGGCGGTGGGTGTTGTGGCCCTCTTGGGACTCCGTGCTGCATGATCATTGTCTCCATGGCATCTGTGGGTCTTCAGAAGTGGCTCTGGCCTGGGCTCCCTTTTGTTCTGCAGGTAGTCGCCCTGCTTTACACCAGCAGAAGGCAGGTGTTAAATCCCTGCTGCTACCGCGGCTTATCGCCTGTTTTTGGTTCGCATCGCAGATCTGGCAGTTCGTTGTGAAAGTGGTGTAGTGGTGTTTTCGTGTGTTTTTGCACGGGAACGCCTACTCTGCATCTCATTAGGGTTAGTTGGTGGTGTCACCCGTGGAGGTAAATGTTGAGGCAGTTTATCGCGGGAATACTTGCGTTGTCAGCAGTTTGCAACCGCTTGTGAATGGGGTGTTAAATCTGTTACCACTTTTGTTGCGTTAAGTTGGCGATAACTCGGGGATAAGACCTTGTGAATATGCCCCTGAGTGTTTAAACCTCTTTTGTGGAAAACCCAGCATCAGTGGGAGGTGGTTCAAGCGAAAGCGTGTAAAAATGAATTTATGTTGTGAGAGTGGAATATCCACTAGGTATGAATAGCCACACGCTAGCAGGGGAGGGACTAGTTGGTAGGCAAGGACCAACTGTTTGTTGTAGTTCTGCTCCCTTCTGAGGTATTGGGCCCTTTTAATAAAAATATCCACCAATTTTTGCCTGGATATTCTGCTGCACGCTGTTGGATCTCTAAATAATTCTTTTTGCCTCATATTTGTCAGTTCCCTCTCTACATAGTTTAGCCATCTAATTTTTCTGTGGTTCTCCAATTTTAGGCAGTCTCTAATGATATTTTGGGTTAAAATCATCGATTCCCGCCGCCATATGGAAAGCCACAGTAGAATCGGGGCTAACCTAATTGAGTCAGCAATATAAGATAAGTCCAACTCAATGTGCAGGATATAATTCGAATAGGATTGCGGGAAGGACAAGATGGACTTAAAAAATGTATTCTAAATAGCTTGCAGAGAATCAATCGGGGCTATCCCCCAGACCCCTGCCCCGTAGATCACCATAGACTTTGCTTTGGCCTGATAGATCTTCTTAATGGGGACTAGTGGTTTTGAACCCAGTTTTTGTGAGAAGTCCCAATGCCCTTCCCTCCACCAATTTTTGCCACGTTTGGTTTTTATCAAAGAGGACCCCCAAATAAGGGAAAGAATCCACTATCCCAATTTTTCCTGAGTCCATGTGAAAGGACGGTATTTTACCTAATTTTCCTGCCCCAGCCGCAATTACGAAAGATTTAGTTTGATTCACCTTCAGGTCCAATGATGCCATAAAAGTTGTGTAGTCTGAGATAAGAGTCTGGAGGCCTAGCCCTGTTCTAGCAATCAGGACGGCATCATCAGCATAAGCCAGAATAGGTAATGAAAGGGAAGCAACCACAGGGACATCCGGGGTTGTACTCACAAGCGCCTTTTCTACTCCGTTCATATATATCGAAAAAAGGAACAGAGCCAGGACGCAACCCTGCCTTACCCCCCATAAGATCTTAAAAGGACGGGTACATTCTCCGTTTTTTCCATAACGAACAGATGCCGAAGCGTCAGAATATAAGTGACGTATAAAGTTGGTAATGGCTGGTTCAAAGCCCATCTCCTCCATTATGTGCCAGAGCTTGGAGTGGGAGACGCAATCGAATGCTTGTGAGAGATCCATAAATGCAAGATAAATTTTCCCAACCTTCGCTCTGGTATATTTATCCATAATTAGAGAGAGGTTCAGACACTGGTCGACGGTACCTTTCCCCCGCTGGAACCCGTACTGTGAAGGCATTATGATGTTCCTCTCTTGTGCCCATACCTCCAGCCTCGATAGGAGTAGTCGGCCCATTAATTTGGCTGTGGTGTCTAAAAGCGAAGTTGGCCTATAATTCTTTGGACTTCCCCTATCACCCTTCTTATATATTGGGACAATTATGCTGGTTATCCAAGACAGTGGAGGGCCTAACCGGGCTATATTATTAAAAAAATTAGTTAATAGGGATACTCAAAGATCTAAGTTATCTTGAAAAAATCTATCGGCATCCCATCAGGACCCGGTGTCTTCCTTCGACTACAGGCTTCCAACCCAGCCCCCACCTCACCAAGTGTGAAGGATAGTCTGTCTTGATCACTAGTAGGAGTGATGAGAGGGGGTAAAAAAGACGGAGTGTTGGGGGGAAAAATGCTTACAAAATGGGCCACCCAATCTTGTTCACCAACATTGATGTCCAAAGAGGGCTCCCCCTTAACTTTAAAATAAGGTGAGTTAATTATCTCCCAAAACTCTCTCTCCTGTTACCCGTATTTGTCGCTTTCTCGAGCTAGACCCATGTTTCTTCCTTTATAAGGCTCTCCCTTTCCTTTCTCGCTGCTTTATACTCAGTCCGGGCTAAGGTGATTTGAGCCCTGTTTCTGGGTTGGTTTTTTATGGCTTTAATGAGTGCCTTCCTTGTTTTTGTACATGGGGAATCAAACTAGCCTTTAGGTTTTACAATATTAGATGATTTAAAACGGGTGAGTGCCCTCTTTATTTGAGCTAGCAGTTCTTCGAAGAAAGTAATTAAATTTGATGGTGATAGTTCTGGATCTAGACAATTAATAATAATTTCTTGCGATTCCCTTATCACTTCTGGTACCATTTTCTGTTGGTCTATTTGGGACCTCTTCAGCTGATAACCGTTTTTCCTGGCCAATATATGGGATCCTATTAGCTGGTAATCTTTCTCCTTCCTGGATGGTAGGAATACCCTGCACGTTAATAAAGCGGGATCACTTAGGGGCGTAAACTGGACATCCAGGTCGGTGATCCTACCACTAAGGGAATTAGAGGTCATTATAAAATCAATGGTGGATTCATGAAATTCCAGATAAAAGGTCCTATGTGGAGGGTCCGTCGAACCTTTTGAATTGCTAACTAAGGCCATGTCTCTAGTAAATAGAAGCCTATTTAGGGTACATTCATATTTACTATGCGAGAAATGATAAACCGGAGATCCCAACAGATCTACTAAACCACAGATTCGATGTTGACTATATTTACAAGGGTGGACATTAAAATCACCCACCCAGATGATACAAAATGGTTTATTTTTCTCTATTTCATTTGAGGCCTCATTAATTGCCATATTTACCTCCTCAACTACTAGGTGCATGTTTGGGCCAAAGTTATTATTATAGTAATTAATTAGGAACCATAGTCCTTCATTTCCCAAATCTAAAATAAGAAGGTGAAAGTACTGGCTAACGGCCCAAATTTGTTTACTTTCATTTGCGCTGTATTAGGGATTAGTGTTAGGAGTCCCCCCTTAGCCCTCCCTGATGTTGATGGTACTGCATTAGTTTGGAAGGAGCAATAACCATTTATAAAAATGGACTCAGTTGCCCATGTCTCCTGGAAAGACGTGATATCCTGGGCTTCCCAGAATTTTAGCCAATTTGCATTATTCAGCTTATTCATAATCCCTGCAATATTCCAAGACGATATTTTAAATATTTTGTTTTGCCCCTTTCTAATTACGTTACTTCTAGGCGTTAATTGGATATCGCAGGGTATGGCTTTTGGTATACTACGGGCCTCCTTTATCAGTGGTTTTAGTCAGTCACTTTGTTCCAGGTCACTGAGAGGGGCGAATCTATTCTGAAGGTTCACCCTTGGATTACCCATCTCAGATGGTACAACAATCCTCAAATTGCCCCCCCACCAAAAGCTCTAGATTCCTTTATCAGTTTCACATGGCGCCTAAAAAAGAACTCATAAGGCAGGGCTCTAATTTGTGTGCCCTTTGGGGGATCCCTACATAAATGGTCCAGGAGAGCTCTTGAAGCATGGTAGTTATTAAAATTCACAATCACACAGTCGCCCTCCATTGTTTTATTGGTCGGCCCCAGCCACTCCACCCTTTTAGCCATAATTATTTGGTTGGCTAGTGGAACACCCCCAATTCCCCTACTAGGTAATTGACGTGACAGCCAATGCAAGGATTTATCCATTAATTGGGTAGTATTTTCCGCCTGGTCCTCCCTTAAAATCGGGACATTTGCCAGGATCATCACAAAGGGGGCTGAGGCCTGTGAGAGGTGCAAAGACTGATGTGCATTAACCGATCTCCCCATAAGCAATCTTTGCTGGCTAATACAAGGCTCCCTGCCTCCAAGGTCCTGTACAGGCGATCTTGCATTGCTGCCGAACTCATTCGGGATAAAAGAAGAGTGCAGCTGCGGGGCGTTATCTCCGCCCTGGATCAAATAATGCTGAGCCGAATGAGAAGGCGGCAGTTGAGGATCGCCACGAAAGGTAGCTACAGTGTTAGGCGCATTTCTAACCCTGCCTAAGTTACGCTCCTTGTTGTTAGACTACATTGGGCCCCCCCGCTCCCTTGAGATGGTTGAGCCCCCGTGCTGGCTCCAAGGCACGAACTTGGAGGGGGACCGACACCTTGGGGAGGGGGACGGTCTACCCAACCCCTCAATATGTGCCAACTTCTTCTCTATTTTAGTCAATTTAGTTAGTAAAGGGTTCAGCTACTCGGTGACTAATGTCTCTAGTCTTTTCCATGTATCGTCGTCCCCTCCTTGGTCAAGCAGAAAGGCGACTTCATCATCAGTAGCTGTAGGACATAGGGTGGGATTTAAACCAGATTCAGTTCCTTCATTTCCTTTTTGTTTATTGGATCGGGTCTTCTGCTTTACCGGGCCAACCCTTCTTTGTTTCCCTGGAGGCTCACTATTTTTATCTAGTGAGACATTTGCAGCCCGACCCCTTGTTACTATTTTCGGTCTAGTTGCGGACTCAACAGAGGAAGAGGGGGGCGCAACCAGGGCCACAGTTGATACAAGTGGCACTAAAGGGCGGGGGGGGGAGATGCTAAGGGGGGAGTTAGCGGTACACTACCTACAGATTTACATCCAAGTGAGGAGCTCTTCTGGGCGATCAAAGAATCCAGAGAGAGACGTTGCTCCGTTAAATCGATTTCATAAGTCAGAACCGACTCCGCCCTTGTCAGAAAGGACCTTAGGAGAAATGGTTAAATGGAAGGGCCTCAGTAAACACCCAGGTGTTTACTGAGGCCCTTCCATTTAACCATTTCTCCTAAGGTGTAGATTTTATAACAAGATCAGTATTATAGAAAAACAGTACCTCAATGTGTACATCCTTGAAGACCCAAAATCCTAGATGTCAGGGAGTGGGCCCAGCCTAGCCTCCTTCGGACTCCGACGGGCGTGGACGGGGCCGCCCTTGGCCGGGGCGCGGCCCGCGCTTCTCGCGCCGCGGGCCAACGTCTTCAATTTAGGCGCGTTGGCCTGGCGCTATGTCTCCTGGGATTTGTAGTCCCTCTCCGTGCAGGCAGCGGCAGGTAGCGGCTCGAAAATCGCCAACAAGATGCAGGAAGCGGGTGTAAAGGGAAGTACACCCTCCACGGGCCGACATCTTCAATTTAAGCGCGTTGGCCTGGCGCTATGTCTCCTGGGGTTTGTAGTCCCCCTCCGTGCAGGCAGCGGCAGGTAGCAGCTCAAAAATCGTCCCCAAGATGCAGGAAGCGGATGTAAAGGGGCAGTGGCAGTCCTGAGGGGGATTGCCTCTGGGTACCTATTGGCATGGTTCACTACCACTAGAATAAATATGTTCCCAGATGCAATTTGAGGATTAAGGGGACCAACAATGTCAATGCCTACCCTCTCAAAGGGAGTCCCAACAACTGGAAGTGGAATCAAGGGACCCTTTGGTTGTGTCCCTGTTTTGCCACTGGCTTGACAGGCGACAAAACTCCTGTGCTTGTTCAGACATCTGGGGCCAATAAAAATGGCCAACCAACCTGCCCCAGGTTTTGGTTTCTCCCAGATGTCCACCTAAGGGGATGTCACGTGCTAAGGCCAGAATAAACTCTCTGTTCACTTGGAGGACCACCACTCTCCTGGCCTCAGTGTACAGATGTCCATCTTCCCAATAGACCCTATGAGTGCCTTCCTTTCAACTTCTGCCTAAGCAAAAGTCTCCAGATCAGCTCCCAACAGACACTCCACCGGGATGGCAGGGGACACAACCACATTCTTTGGGCTAGTAACCCCTCCCCACTCTAAGCATACCAAGGCCATTGGATGGGCTTAGTCTCATTACCAGCGTTGGGAGCCTGGTGACTAATAACAGGTATCATTTGGTTTGGGGAAACCCGTCTAGCAGCTACTATAGTGACACTGGAACCTGTATCCCTCAGAGACTCTACCTCAGTCCCATTGATTTTAGGCCTTTGTCTTTACTTCTCCAGGCTTGGAGGGAAGACAGCCAGGACTTCAATATCCTCTTTCCCCAAGGAAACTAAAGTAGCCTCAGCATATCCTCTGGCCTCTCCAGAGTACCCTTCAACCCTCATTCATATGCTAGCCAATCCCTTGGATTGTCCACCATGGGGGGGACTTTTTGGAGCATGCTGCATCTTCTTTCTTATGTCCTGGCTGATGACAGTCACAACACAACCCATAAGACTTTGTGGGGTCTCAGTTATTACCCTGATACCCTTTGCTTTTGGTCTGGGGGAAGTCTGGACCCACCCTCCCGAGAAGAACTTTGGGGGCCTTTAGAGAACTCCTTCTTTTTATCCTTGTTGTTGCTCACATCCTTCCCCTGCTGGGAAGTCTAAGCACCCTTTCTCTGGTCATTCCCACCATAGGTCTTTCTGGGAACCCTGGTTCTGACCCATTTGTGAGCTATCCCACCAGCTCTTTGGGAGAAGACAACTTGGAATCCACCAAATGCTGATGCAATTTCGCTGTAGTACAATTAGACAAAATTTGCTCCTTCATAATTCAATTATAAACCCCATCATAAGTGTTCACCTCATTGCCTTTTATCCAGCATTCTAGTGCTTTGACTGAAGAGTCCACAAAGTCCTTTGTGATTGACCTTTATGATTATGTCACTAAAAATCAATCTGTACTCTTCTGTGGTGAGTCCAAATCATTTTATCAGGGTCTCCTTCGTAAGCAGGTAGGACTCAGCCACATCCTCATTAAGGGTCAGAAGTCTATCTCTGCACTTCATTGAGAATAACTCACAGTAGAGAGCCCCAGTGCTGATGGCATATCCTCCTCATTTTGCAGGCCTTCTCAAAGGCTGCAAACCATTTGTCAATGTCATCACTATAACTAAACTTGGGGACAATCCCTTTGGGGATCTTAGGGTCAAAATATTCATCCTTCTCTTATTAAAATTGCTGCCACAATTATCTTTGGGCTTCAAACCCATCTTGACATTTCTTTTTTCACGGGCTAGTCTCCTTTCCTCAAGTTCAATCTTTTTCTTCTCTAGTGAGAGGAGATCAAGTTCTTCCTCAAGGCTTACTACCATCTTACCAGTAGGGGTCTGCTAGAGTGACTCCTGTCACTTCCCACTGGTGAAGGGAGTCTTCGAAAGGGAAAAGAGTTTATGTCTTAACCTTCTTACCTATCATCACCAATTTGGGCTAGAGGTCTTCTTCTGAGGAATGACCCTCCCTATCTAGTCTTTCTTTTTCATAGGAGCTGAGGGCTTTTTCAAGTTTCTCCTTTTTAGCTGCAAATCTACAGCTAATGCCCCTTGCTTTGAACAAAACCCTCAGATCACTGATCCTCAGGGCTGGGATGAGTGCCAGGTCGAGATCCATTGTGCCTACCTTTTTACTTGGAGGTTAGGACCTTTTTAAAATTTACAATAAACTTTTAAACTCTCCTGTCTTTTTAATGTACTACAGGAATTGGGGGGGAGGGGGCTCTACACAGGGCCCTAGAATTCCAATTTAAAAAATCAAAACAATTCTGAAAAAATAATTCTGGAGTCTAAAGTCAATAGTGGATTTCTCATGCAAAAACCACTTATGACCAAGTGGTACTGTGAAACACAAGTTCAGGATCCTACAGCTGTAACACCAATGTAGGAAGGAGGAGCATTGTGTGGTGATGCTGGTTAGACTTCACCATGCAATACTCTCACAATACCCCAAGCATGGTCCTTGGATTCACAATAATTATAACTCCTTTGCTCAATTCTGGTAGAGAGGCAAAGAGCAGTCAGGCTTTACTAGAAGAACATGTGCTAAGCATTTCAGAGTACCAACATGGACGATAAGTAATTGACATGACTTGAAAGAAATATAAAAATAAAGCAGATTTTAATATACATTTAGACACCAAAACGAAGTAAATCAGTTAAGTATAACCGGAGTTATGGATTTTAGAAGCAGTATTAAATCAGTGCAAAACAGTACTGCAAAACGTTATCATTGCGGTTAATGGTAAAAAGCACTAGTGACAAACGGTCATTTGCAGGTCGAGTTGTGCAGAACCCAAGAAGGTTAAGGTGATGTGAGTTCCAGGACAAAGCCACAAGTCAGTTTGATTTTACCTGGCTTCAGAAGCCCAGGTGCAGAGTGGTCCTGGCTGTCCTTGGTGCTGAAGCGGGAGCCGTGGGAGAGCTGGTTTTACCGCTTACATGGTGCTGATGGGGAACAGGGTTGAAAAAGTTGACAATGAAGCCACTGCTGACGTCGGGTAAAGGTTTAGCAGAGTTCCTTGGAGGTGCAGCATCGAGTAAACAGGGTGGTTGCGGGACTGGCAACCAACAAGCCTTGGCAGTGGTAAGCACAGCAGAAAGTGATTTCGACGTTTGGAGATCCAGGGGAACACTGTAGCCACCTGAAACTTTGTGGAGGTCAGGACTATGTTTCCCACAATGCACTGAACCATATACTTCTGGGCGATACCTCAGAGGGCCCGATTGCCAACGATTCTTTGGTTCTGGTACATTATTTTTTGCCTGCAGTTGCAGGGGACTAGTGCCACTAGTCCAAGGGAGTCTGGTGATGCCTTTGGCTCTCAAAGGGGTCCTTCTATTGTGGGGGAAACAAGCTTTGGTACAGGACAAGCCACGGTTGTGTAGTTCCAGGAAAGGTGTCACAGGTGCAGAGTATCATGCCTTTGGTATGTGCAGTTCCTGTTGTCACAGACACAAGTCTCTTCTTTTGTCCTTGTTGCAAGTCAGATCAGAATTGAGGTTCTGGTGTCAGGGGTGCCCTTTAATCCTAGATTTAGGGGTGTGGGTGCAACTGGCCAATGGGCTACCAGCTCCAGCGGCTAATCTGCCCCCGAAGTGACCACATCCGGGGTATAGGTCACCTTTTCAACCCAGACCATCTATTCTAAAAAAAATTAAATGGCAGAAGTCTTCTGCAGCTGTACAGACCAGGTAGCTCACCCTAGAGGTGTGGCTAGCCTTCTGGGGGTGTACACCTCCTATATACCTACTTTTCTTGCCTGCCCAGGTGCAAATGTGCCTGGGGGCAGGGAGCGGCCTGTTTCCTCTTTTGGGAGGCAGCCTGGTTGCATATCACAGGCGGTGCAGCCTTTGAAGCTCCCCGCCTTAATGTGCCACTTCACTAGTCATCCTGTCAGGGAGGGAGGTGTGACCTCCTTCCCGTCCAGGGCTTTGTTTCTGACTCCTGGGAGAGATCACACCTCCTGGCTGAGGGTCAGAAATCTGTCTTGGCAGGCAGTAAGTGCGGGCTGGTAGCCAGAGCACTGGAAAGTCTGGGGCAACCAGGTGGGCAACCTGCAAGGTAGCTCCTTGGTGTATGCCACATCGTCCTCGACATGAGATTCGTGTCAGGGGTGAGGAGGCATGTTGTTTGATATTAAACATGACATATTTAGGCGGCACCATAATGGAGCTGCCAACCTCGGGTTTGCCCGGGTGACAGCTCATGTTATCCTATGGGCCATCTATCACTTATAGTGTCCTTTAATGGTAAGGGCCACTATACGGACATATAAGCTTGCATTTACATGTCTGCACCTTTATTATACTGCACCCTGCCTCCTGGGCTTAGGAGGCCTTCCTTAGGGGTGATTGACATATATTAAACATAGTACATTGACTTTGCCAGACATGGTGAGGGCAAAGTTGAGTTTGAACAGTTTTCACTGCTCCTCTAGTCTGCAATGGCAGCCCTGCTATTAGTAGATTACTTGGTTCTCTCAGGGTGGCACAAACAGTGCTTCAAGCCCTGGCTACCCCTTTAACACCCATACCCTGGGTACCACTGGTACCATATACTAGGGACTTATAAGGAGGCTAAAGTCCTTGCCAATTAGGGTTACCAATTCACACATGTCAGTTTTAGGAAGAGAGAGCACTGGCATGGGGGCCTGGGCAGCAGGCTCAAGTGCACTTTCAGAGTAATAACCAACAGCATTGGAGCAAAACGTGTGTGTGTGTTTGGGGGGGAGGGACCATACAAAAAGGGCACTTACCTACAGAAGGTCAGAAACTTTTCCTTCTGATGGATACTTCTTATGAATGAATCCCAAAGCAATAGCCGTGGGAGGTGGGATTAAGTATTAGCCCAGGAAGTCAAGCATCACTGCAGGCTTAAGCCATGAATCAGTAATATTTTGCAACGGTGTAAAGAAGGTAAGGGGATACATGGCAAATATCAGCCTTTGGGATGCTCTTGGTAGGAGCAATCGAAGTTGCCATAACCCTTGTTGAAGGGTGCATGAATGCCAGCTGGAAGACATAACTATTCTTTATGCAAAGATGAACACCCAAGACCATACTGTACCTTTGGTTATCTTGTTGCTTCAGGGAAGTGCACAAAGAGCTCAACATCCATCATGTTCCATCCTTGTGCGATTGATGTTGTGGGATACCACTGCCTAGGGTATAGTTTATGCAGTATTCCTCCTTGGTGGGATAAGGAGGAGAACAGAAGGATGAGATTGTGATGGACTGGTCCATATGGAGGGCATGCACAACCTTTGGTGGGAACGAAGGGCAGATGTGAAGAACTAGTTTGTCGGGGAAGAACAGTGAAAGTTGGTTGGACTAAAAGGCAATGAAGTTTGCCGACATTGTGGCCAAAGACTGCCTCTAGAAAGACACTCTTCAATGTCAGTAACTATGTAGGACGAATCACTGACAAAATATCGAAAGACATATTATCGAGCTACAATTATATCGATATAAAATTATCGATAACATTAATATCGACATCATATACCTATTTAAATAATTACAAAAATATCGAGGATACAATATCGAAGTACATAAATATCTATTTCACAAATATCGCTAACATACTTATCGAAATTCTAAAATATCGACCTTCATTAAAATACATTAACTAGGTAAATATCGTACACAAAAATATCGACAACACTAATATCGTAAAATTAAATATATCGACTATATAAAACTATAATAAATATAAAAATAAAACGACATCAAAATAATTAAATTACTAAAAACACAATACTAAATTAATAAATGACAATAACTATTTTACTACACTAAAAAATTAATTAACACATCAATAAAATTACTAAAATATTATTAACAACATTACTACATTAAACATTAATAATATTAAATATTACTATTACAATTCAATTATATAATATAATACATAACAAAAGCTATTTAAAAATATATACAAAATTATACATAACTTACTACTAATTAGCGTTTTCCTTATTTGGAAACTAACTACCAAAACATTTTAAAAAAATACAAATTAACCAATAGAAAAACTGCAAGTTCAAACTAACCAATAAAATCGAAATTACAACATCCAACACACTATGTAAACAGTTAAACTTCATTCCTATTCCACACCAAAAAGAAAGAAAACTAAAGAAGGAGAAACTCTACAGGAATTCAACTGCAGATATAAGAAGATCAACATATACCCAATAATTAACTCTATCAAAAGTAAGTAAACTAAATTAAAAGAAATAATACTAAAAGTAAAAAACTTTAATCAATAATATACATAACCTATAAATTAATCAATGTCTTCTTTCTATTTTCTATTACCACTACAGGAAACTCTAGAGGAAACTAACAAACTACAGAAAAGCCCCAAAAAATATACAACTAACAAAGTAAGTATTTACCAACAAATCTTAAACAAATAGATTAAACAACAACGCAAAGTCAAAACCAATACCCAATCCCCTACCCACCCCTATAAAAAAAATATAAACAAATAATAAAACAAATGTATTTTTTTTCTTCAGAAAAACAAAATACAGAAAGAACATTCCACAACTAAAGAATAAACATCGTCAAACTGAAATACATAAAGACCAACTTTGTAAGTATATTGTAAATAAATGTTTATTTGCTTAAATTAAAATACATAGAACAACATAGTTAATAACAATAATATATATTTTTCATAGATTAACATACATCAAAATGACTGAAGGAGCCGAATTTATGACAAGCCAGAAAGGGAAAATGTTACTATGCTATATGGGATACACTTACACACAAGAAAAACAATTTGGATTAAAAGTTAACTGGAAATGCTGTAAATACTACTCTGATAAATGTTACGGGCGTGCTACAACTAGGGAAACAACAGTACTGTATACTAGAGAACATAACCACCCACCAAACGTAACAGAAATAGAAGTCAGATCTGCATTAGAAACAATAAAAGAAGCTAGTACAAGTTCTCAAAAACCTACAAGTGTAATTTTAAAAGAGCAGCTTCCCAAAATTCCTAAAACTGCTACTACACAAATGCCATCTGTAGCTTCACTAAAGAGAACTATAGCACGTACTAAAAAGTTACTACTACTTCCACCCCAATTCCTAGAACATATAGTGAAGTTATTATAAGTCCTGAACAAAGTATCACTTTAAACAAACAACCATTTGTCATTTTTGATAATAAAAGCAATGACAAAAGATTAATAATTTTGGAACTGCAACTAATCTATTAAAACTACAAGAATGTCAATACTGGATGATGGATGGGACTTTTACTATATGTCCCAAGCCCTTTTTCCAACTGTATACAATACATGGGCTACATCAGAATTGCAATATACCATTAATTTACGCATTATTACCAAACAAACAGAACTCCACATACATGGAACTATTAAATACAATAAAACAAAAAACTAATGACTTTTCTCCACAAAAAATAATCCTAGATTTTGAACAGTCAATGATTAATACTATATTAAAAACACACCCCCATACCAGCATCCAAGGCTGTTACTATCATTTTAATCAGTGCTTATGGAGACACATGCAAAAATCAGCACTAAGCATTGAATATGCAACTAATTCTTCTTTTGCATATCAAATAAAAAAATGAACAGCCCTAGCTTATGTACCTGAGACAGACGTCACAGAACATTACAACATCTTAATAGACAGCACCTTCTACAAACAAAATGAAGCAAAACTAAGGGGTCCATTACGATGTCGGGCGGAAGCACAACCGCCGTGCTGTCGGAGGCAAAAACCGCTAGTTACCGTCCGCCAGCAACGGCCCACACGCCCGCCAAATTAGGATGTGAAAAGTCAGGCAAACACCACCCGCAAGCCTGCGGCGCCGCCCGCCATCAAAGTGCGCCCGTCTACGTAGCGGCGCGAGCCAATGGAGACACACCGTCCGACGAAATGACGTACCGCCCGGCGTACAAATTACGATGCCACAACCAAACAGCCCCACCGGCAAAGAGACACCGCACGAGATACCAAGGCGGAAACCCGACTGTTCTGTACGGAGACTAAAAAGGCGGCCCACCCAGAGATGAATCCTGCACTCCAGGCCATCCCCATGCTCTACCTGATGCACCATCTAGGAGTGAACGCACCACGACGACGCAGGTAGGCAGACACACAACAAGGGTACGAAAACACTGCACACAGTGCAAGGGTGGAAAAACTGTACATGGCCCCCCCAGACACCCCTGTGTGGACAGGACACATCCACCACTGTACCCACACATGTCCCACCTGTCAAAAATAAACAACTCGCAACATCCTGGGCACCCACTACCCGGGCCCAGGAAGTGACGTCCCCGTCACGGCACGGAAGCGTAGCGGCGATGACGCAGGTACACATGTGCACAACACAGGGGCCAACGACAGCGCCATAATTGGGCTGCACACAAACACCACAGGGTCACAACTACACACCCCACACACCAGCCCCACCCTGAAGGCACATGTCACGTGGCCTTCCTGCATCAGTCATGTCCCCAACCGACAACTCACAGTTGTCAACTTGACGTCACACAAGTGTCCCGAACAGGGGAGTAATGTGATTGCAAAATAGGACACACCCTTGTATGTAAAACATGGAGAAGCCCACGGCGGCTGCTACATAACAGCGCAGAATATCGACAATGTCCGGAAAAGGCACGCCAGTCTCAACAAGAAATACCAATACCATCCTGCTCGCAATAACAACACATGCAATGTACAAAATAGAAAAACCCTGCTGCCTGAGAACAGGTGTGCCCAATCACTACACCCACACAGAAGCCGCGATGTACAGCGGCAACGGAGTGTCCCGCCCACACACGGGAGAGCAGATAGCACTGAATGGCCTTCCATTCCTACTCCGAAATAACATTGCAACAAATTATGCTGGAGAATGGAGCCATTGTACCAACAAGAAGCAAAACATAGCCATGCAGAGTAAAACGTCCACTGGCAGATAGCGCACAACATGAAAGAAAGATAACACCACAAAATACAATAATACCACTCCTCCATGTGGACCAAATGAAAGTAATGTGGAAAGAGTCACACACCACTGGCATTGACTATTCATAGAAGCATGTGGGATGAGGGACTGTGTCCTCCGCCCAAGCTATACCCCAAGTCCTGCCGCCGTACATCCATTCCAGAATTCCCAGCATCGTCGGAGGCTGCACTCTGCTGACTGCTCAGGCAGCCGGAGCACGCCATCACATCACCCTGTAGCAATATGGCTGTTGCACCAGTGACCCTCAACTACGCCGGACAGATCAAGCTGTACAGTGACAGCATGCTACACATAGTGGGCTGTTCAAATCTGGCAATGCTGAATGTAAGTTACCGAGTAACTTACCGCATTGCAATGTTCAGCTGCGTCATCCCCGTATTCTACTGTTGGAGGTGTCCGTTCCACTGGCCTGTGGACTTATGTCTCTCCAACCCGGCATGTCCAAAGGCGGACTTGGTACACTTGTTTGCACCCCTGGACGACCACGACAGGATCTGTTCAGTGTATGGGGGCATGGCGTTTGTGGCTGCAATCGGGGACACACTGCAATGGGACCAGTGTGCCTCCACACAACGTCTTCTGGATCACAGTTTCATCGAATGTCATCCAACATGTCCCATCAGGATTCTACAAGGGACAACTTACGACGAACACGTTGCTACCCACCATCCGCTTCATTGGATGACATCCATGTTTACCATCAATGGGATGGATGCCCTGCTGGAAGGTATCGCATACACGTCAACTTGTCAATTCATGGGTCCCCGACTCAATATCCCCAATTGAACATAGATGTTCAACACCGTACCCATGCTTGGCTTTCGCACGGAGTGGGCAGTTAGCTGTACAAGAACTATACCATATAATCTGCAACTAACACCTTACCATCAACTCCACTTCCATGACATCTGACATTTTCGGGACATGCACCCTGTTCCTCACCATATCCCGTGTCTCTGCATAAACAGGGGGAGGCAGAGGTATGGGACTTGTGTACAGTAACCACATGGCCAATACAGCACGAACAACTATGCCATAATATGTATTCTGCGCACCTGGACACATGCACCTGTCAGTGCACACTTATCTGTCTGCTGTAGTACGTGAGAACTGTCACCTCACCTTTGTCTGTACTTCCGTGCCAGGACTTTTGCATGGACAACAAATGCAACCCCCTACAACATGGCCCTAGTTACAGTGTCATGTTCAGTAGCCACCACATTGCAACAACTGGTGAGACGCTGCTGCATGCAGGTAGGCACATGCCCTGATGTCACCTCTGACGCAGGTGTGTCGGAGTCACTATTGTATTAAACCGGTACCATGGAACTGAGATGAACTGTCCCTATGATGTCAAGCTGTCTGGTAGGCTAAATGAATACTGTCTGTGTCAAAGCCCAGAGACCATCAGTAATTAGCAAATGTACTTTAGCATAGCAAGGGCAAGGCAGTTGTAACCCTGAAGCCTCCATTCCACAGTCAACAACTAATTACATCTACCTGTACCCCCTTTCATATGTGTAATCATGCTAAGTATATCCTCCACATGCATTCTGCTGCCAGTAGTGTCCACTATACTGCATCACAGAGGAAGTCCAAATACATGCCTCGAAGCAAATATGTGACTCTGTAGAATTATTTCCAGAAGACAAGTACGAATGAGAGAGGATGAGAGTGTGAAGTACACGAGAGACGTGAGATGACCATGTAGTCCAGTGACATTGGATGTCAATGCATATGAGTTTCCGCCACAGTGGACCTAGTGCAATACTACAGGTCGTGGGCCTTTGATTGTCAGACTCTGACGTGGCCCAACAGATCATCACATTAACACAGACGGGCTGGTCACTTCAAAGCACAGTCCTACATATGTGCATAATTACCTTCACAGTCGGACATCACACTCATCAAGCAAAAGTAGGACCCACGCAAGAAGCATGCCACAGCAATGCATGACAAAACACACACAGGATATCAGTGTGGGTGGGCAGGTCTGCACAGTGAGTACGAACTGCTGAAACTCACAAACATGCTCAATTAAACCAGGCACAATCTTGACAGTCACACACCCTGCAGACCCACAATGGCCAAAACACATTAAGTAGGAGCCATCCTGAACTGCAAGGACACCCACACACTGCACACTGTGCAACATACAATACACACATGCGCTCACATTCACAGACCTGAACACGGATACAAACACCCACCATGCCCCTGGGTAACACATGTGTGTAATCGACATTGCCAGAGTGCACACACACACCAACACTCCCCCAAAGTCACACACTTCACACCACACACACCTACACCTCCCAAATGCACACTTTGAAAGTAAGCCATGTGCCCAGGCTCAATGTTCATCACAAGATTAACATACACCTACACTGCTGGCCACCCAGAAAGTAAGCACACACGTACCCGCACACTATGCACATGCTACCTGTCATCCTGTGGCCAGACTCACACCCCGTGCTTTGCTTGCACGCAAACATGACACGTATACATTTACCATGAAATTTCAGCAAATACATGCAGACAATCCGTATCACTAAAAAACTTCTTCATCACACACACAAGTAGCAGAGTCTGAAAGAAGTGAAGTCCCAGCCACGTGTAAAACACATTGGAATGTGAGACCAGACATTGCAATTGTTGAGGTACCACACAAGGCATGTGCCTCACTTAACTATGCATACACAGTAACAACTGCAATCAGCAACTACACAGACACAACCGACTACAGGAACAACAGCATCCAGTCACAGATTACATAGACAGACGGCAAAATTGTTCAACACCAGGGACAGTGGCCAGTCCGATGTGCAGAGTAGTGACACGAAAAGCTGCGTATGCAATGTGTGTGAGTGTACCCTGACATGGCCACCAACACTGCCATGGCAGTCACAATAGCCATCACAGCCACCACTGTGTCACAGGTAGATGTGTGAGTGTGCCTACCATTCAAACAGGATGGCAGTTCGACTCGGTGCTGTCTATGTGCTACGGGACAGTTGGAGGTCCGCCCCTGAGAGAGAAGCACAACTGTGGAAGACACACATGTGTCATGTGAAGCGGGAGTTCCGCTTGGGCCAGGTGGGTGGGTGGCACGGGTAGGTGCACACATGCATTGTTGAAACAGACTGTGTGGGGAGGATTCCGGAGGGCTATATTTCCACTGTGTTGGGTATTTGGAAAGCCCACCTGTCTGGAGATGAATGTGAACTCGTGTGGGCACAACAGGCGGGCACACAATCAATGCTGCATCAGGTGTAGACGTTAGCCCTCCCTCTGGGGACATGCTGGATACTGCTGTGCATCTGCCAGGCCCTTGCCAAGGCACTCACATCCCCTGTCCACCAGGTGTACCCCCTACATTGTCCGCCTGCACAGGCTACCCAGGGCACGGGATGGCAGTGGAGCTTGGTGGGTGGGAGGTCATGGCGCCCTTCTCCTGGTCACATCTCGCAGGCAACACACTCTCAGTGAGCAGCAGGGTACAAGTCCTAAATATGTAGTGGGGGGACGCAGACGTCACGACAGGAAGTGACGTCACGAAAGGTGGCTTGCACCATCAGACTTATTGCCTCCCTTCGCCCACCCCTTACATGCGATTGCAACAGAGAAGCCAGCGCGTGCACAAGCAGCTCCGAGCTCGCCCCAGAGAGGCCAAAGAGTGAATGTGTGGGTCCATTTGCACCAGTTCCCTGGCTCACGGTAAAATCAGTGGTGGGACGCCGTCCACCCGCGTGGTACCCTGACTCGAGACCTGGTGTGCAGGCAAAGTGTCCTATTGGCTTTGCGATATGTGTGAGTTGCATGACACTCGTTGGCGGGGGATGGCTCGGAGGCCCGTCACCCTGAGGCCCATGTCCCACCACATGGGTCCCTTGTCAATGGCAGCGGTTGTAATGACTATGCGCGCAGGGGTGGGTCTACCTTTCGTCTGGGATTGTGTTTGCGGCCTGGCCCGCTAGGGCAGCCACAGCCTCTGTGTGTTGCATGTGGTGTATCCGGACTCCGGAGGCTGTCATGCATTGTCACTGTTGTCCATGTTTCGAGTCGGGGTACCACGCGGGTGGACGGCGTCCCCCCACTTATATTACCGCGAGACAGATAACTGGGTCAAATGGACCCACACATTCACTCTTTGGCCTCTCTGGGGCGAGATCGGAGCTGCTTGTGCACGCGCTGGCTTCTACGATGCAATCGCATATAAGGGGTGAGCGAAGGGAGGCAATGAGTCTGACGGTGCAAGCCACCTTCCGTGATGTCACTTCCTGTCGTGACGTCAGCGTCCCCCACCTCTTATTTTAGGACTCGTGCCCTGCTGTTGTCAGATGTGCCACTGCCCAGGGGGTGGAGAAAGGGTCAGGAATGTCAGCCTGATATTGGCCCAGTTGAAGGCCCACCTTGACTGGGGGGACAACCATTGGACAGTCTGGCGTAGCCCACCCACGCGTACATGTGGGCCCTCCATGTACTATGTCACCTGCGGCAAAGTGATGTCATGGGCAATGACGTTATTGAGGAGAGCTGTCTGCCCCACGCAGAGATGGCGCATGAGCTCAACAGACCCAGCACTGAGGGCAGCAGGGGTCACATGTGCAGGGGCAGCTGTGCCTGGTGTGAAGGAAACTCTACCCTTCATCCCTGTGCCGACACGTGTTGCACCAGTGGAAGTAGATGGGAGGGCGGGCATTGGCCTCCGCGTGGCTGAAGAGGAGCCAGAGTCCACGTCCCCTGTGTTAGCAAACATGGATGCATCACCTCTGTCCTCAGATGACTCAGAAATTGCCGTCTCGGCCTGTGATTCATCCAGCACACGTCTGGCCCCTCCGAGGCGCTGGTCACATCTGTCACACTCAGCACCTGTGCAGCTGCTACATCCGATGCCACACCACTGTTGACCGTCCCCTGTCCCTCAGCACCCACGGGAGATGCCACATGAGAGAGAGCGAGGTGGCCTCACTCATCTGGCATCAATGAAACAGACATGTTCAAGGGAAGCAGCACAGAACATCCACCAATCCACATGTTGCACGATACCTGTGCAATTGCATACAGCCACCACAATCAACACGTAATGGCTGGCGTACAGTAAATGAAGCCGCTAATAAGTGGCACATGTGTTGTGCACATAGCACTACACCCGGCCTGTGTCACCCTGCGACCATAGCCCCAAATCGCGGTGTGCACACCCACTGTCCTGATGGTGGCAAGGATGACCACTACGTAATTAGGCCAAAGACATACCTGCATGGAGCAGAATGGGAAACCACTCACACAGACTGCAACATGACGGGCCACAATGGCCATGAGCCCATGCCATCCACCTGTCGTTCACACGAGCACAACTGCTGTTGCACAGTGTGCCGGATGTGTAAGCACCAGAGATATGAGGTGAGGCATCGCAAACATATGACCGAACGAAATCAGAGTAGGCACAGTGCCTCAAACATACATGTGAATTGCCAATCCAGGCCACTACAGGTTGTTCCTGAGGGCTACGACTCTGAGTGCATTGAGAATGCAGAGTGCTCCAATTACATCTTGACCCTCAGGAATCGCATATGCATGTCAGATGCACACAGCACAGAGTACACTTACAACCCACTGCATACACAACATACATCACATCACCCAGATTATGGGTAGGCTGTGGACACATGCTGCCTCTCACCGCAAAAGACACCATCCCACAATACTGTACACTTGCTTGCTGCTGATGCCCCTACAAACATGCATCCGGCACAGGCTGTGTGACTGTCAAGATGCAGACCATTACTGGTGAAATGCAGCGCCGTGCTGACCTGACAATACGAGGGGGCATCCCCGATTCGTCATCGCCACGTAGTAGCTCATCCGGCAGATGACGTCACACCCTTTGTGGAATTGGCTGCACTGTCGGTCACACATACACAGAGGCATCAACTTGGATGCAATGGCTCATCACAAGCCCTTGGGCTGGAGGACTTCAAACTGCAGGGATGGTACACAAGAGCCTTGGAATGTCACTCATACACTTCTCAACATCACCCACATCCACCAATCACAGTGGCATGCTGCTGACCCATCCCAAATACTCAGAGACGTGCAACAGAGCCAGGAAGTAATCGGACATGGCCCAACAGCATGTGTACACCACACGTGAATGCATGCTGCTGGGAGTGTGTACACAGTACCTGTCCATCCCATTCACATGCAGGTTGCCAGCACATTGAGCAATGTGTAGTCTGCCCACATCTACTGTCCATTGTCAGGTGGACCAACACATAGATCACAAGGCAACACATCTATGTGGGTGGACTCACTGTGTCCAACACTGCGCAGCCCTCAACGTACTCGCCCTGTGAATGGCTCACCCCGCAATGGAGGTCACATTCAGTGCCACTATCTCTCACACACATCCCTATCACAAGGCATGGTGTGTCCAATCGACAGGGCTGAGTTTGTGCATTTCAGGAGAGACCTGAACAAAACACACATGTAACCCACTGTACAGTCAGTGTTGTCTCCTTCTAGGATTGTGCGGTCAATGTGCAGCCCAGGTCTGCTGCGACTGAGAAGGCCAGCAGGGACCCAGCCAGCCATTCACACAAGCAATGACTGCCCTGAGTCCTGCATTGCCAAGTGGCTGCGTGACTGGATGTGTGACATGGAAATGCCATGTACCACCACTCGTGAGGGACATGCATGGGAAAGCGCCATAGAGCCTACATACCCCTTACACCTGGAGTTAGCATGGTAAGCAGTGCATGTTGGAACCCCACAGGCTCTGACTCATAGTGCTGCGGATCAACGACATGTGTGTCCCCCACATGCACTCCCACACACACTGTAGTTGTCTTACACACACAACTTTTGCTATGAATAGCCTTGGGCAGTGTGCGTGGAGCTCGGAATCCATGATCTCCAGCTCCTCGCTGGTGAGTGGACCTGGACATATCTTCAGAGTCGTCGACATGTAGGTGGACATGTGGCAGCAGCGGCAGGTGTTGTTGAGGGATGCCAGGCAGCAGTCCCTGGAAGCTGTGGTAATGCCGGTCTCCCTCCCACACTCATATAGCCCCCTGGGGCTGTTCCACTGGGTCCAAGCTGCTGAAATTGGTGTACCATGTCTGCCTACTTCAAATGCACACAATGGCCTGCACCGAGCTGTCCCGGTACGCTTACCTCCATCGTCGAACACGCAGGATGCAGTCGCGAGGGCCATTGGAGTTGGCCTCAAGGGCCTGGTCCATGGCGGGTACAGTCCGCTGGTGCCATGTGGAATCCACAGTTGAAGGTGCGCCATGCATTTGCAGGTGTGGCCATGATTTGTGTGTGGGAGCATGTCCACACTGGACAGGGCCACTTCATGCTGTGTGCATAGGCATTGACGGCCAGTGCTCAGCCTCCACATGTCTGTTGACACATCATCATGTACACATTAGCATGGGTGCATGGGATGTGCATATGCACACACATGCCATATTTCTCAATGTACATCTCCCACTTGGCACGTGCAACGTTACGTGTCACTTGTGATGTGTGTTTGCATTCACACAGCTGTGTTGTCATGGAGTTGTCAATGTGTACACCTGTCAATGTGTGTTGGAGGTGTGATACGTACAGTGCTGGACATTGGGTGAACTAGGGACATCATTGACTGTCTCATATCCCATTGTGCAACAGGACCCACTTGTTTTGGCCGCTCAGCCTGTGTACATTGTGTTGTTGGTGTGTGCCATACTCACCCGGCCTCGGAAGCTGTGTCTGGCACAGCAGCTAGGTATATTGCCGTGGTGTTGTCGCCTCCCACCTATGCAGTCTGAAACCATCATGATGCCTTTCAAGCTATTAGGGCCTAAATCCCCATATGCATGCTCATAGCAATGGTTTGAGTCAGTAGCCATTGCTATTGGTAAGGGGACCTGTGTAGGAGTATTGTGGCTGTGCTGTCCCTACTTGTCAGCTGTTCTGTGATTCTATAGCTTTGCCAGTAATCTTTGTTATGTGTATGTGTAAGTGCCAATGTGGTGTGTTGCATTGACATGTGTCCACTTCCATCTGTCCTAGGAGGAGACCAAACATACATCGCCCCTACCAATTGCTGTCAGACATGGAGGATGTGGAGGTCATTCGTAAGTTCCGGCTGGACCGACCCACCCTGCATCACCTATGTGTCATGTTGGAACCCCACCTTCGTCCTCGCAGGGTGTATCCAACAGCATTCACCCCCACGGCTAAGGTGATGGCTGCACTGCATTTTTTCGCTACCGGATCTTTCCAACACACGGTAGGCAGTGGAGGTGGAATGTCCCAACCCATGTTCAGCATGGTGCTACGGGATGTCCTGTCAGCTATGATGCTGTACAGGAACCGGTACATCCGATTCCCCAGGGCTCGTGATTTGGCGGCAGTGAAGGGTGCTTTCTATGCCCTTGGACGCATCCCCCACGTTGTTGGTGCAATTGATTGCACCCATGTTGGCCTTGTTGCACCACAGGCCATGGAGCACATCTATCGGAACCGGAAACATTTCCACTCCCTGAATATGCAAGTGGTGTGCCTGGCGGACATGATCATCACACACGTGTGTGCGAAGTTTCCCGGTTCCACCCATGACTCGCACATCATGCGCCACAGCATCCTCCCACGAATGATGTCCAATCTTCAACCGGACCGTGCATGGATTGTTGGTGAGTATGCATACTCGTGTAGCGTGCTGGGTGTGACATGCTGTCTTGTATCCTGTTGGAATTGCAACGATCCTCTGTGTTTCTCACACCCAGGTGACTCGGCATATCCTAACGGGCCTTGGCTGCTGAGCCCACTCCGTAATCCTAGGACACCAGCTGATGTCAGATACAATGAGGCACATGGGAGGACCAGACGTGTGGTGGAGCGGACTTTTGGACTCCTGAAGTCCAGATTCAGATGCCTGGACCGCATCGGGAGTGCACTGGCATACTCCCCACAGAAGGTGTGCCAGATAGTTGTGGCATGCTGCATGCTGCACAATCTCGCTATTCGCAGGCAGATCCCCCTGATAGTGGATGACGGTGATCAGCCAGGGCCCCCGCCTGCAGACCAGGCCGTGTCCAGTGACGAGGACAGTGGAGAGGAGGAAGCAGTGAATGAGCGTCAGCAGCTCATCGCCCGCTACTTCACTTGACGGTGAGTGACCATGTACGTCGGCTGATGTTGCTGTAGTTGTGTAGGTGTATGTGTGCATTGTCACGGCGGCCTATTGTTCACTGTGTGCTGTGTGGCAATGGTCCATGTCCAGGGTGGTATGCCACTGACAGTGGCTGTGGCATTGTGCCCTGTTGCTCTGTGAGATGTGTGTACATTGCTTGAACTTGATGACAAGTACTGTGTGATGAGTGTGTGACACACACATTCAATGGACTCTTGTTCTGTTTTTCACCCCAAGGTCCCTACAGCCTCTCCTGGCCTATCGACATACCACACTACAGATGCATTACTGATCATGGTGACGGTTGCACATCCTTGATTAAACACAGAGCAGATACAACAGAATGTGATCCAGGTGTATTTATTCTGAACAGTGACATGTGATTGTGGGCAAGGTGATGACAAAAGTGGTGCATGCTGGAACAATGAGTTGACGGACATGTCCGCGTGATGGCCAAGGTGTACCCATGTTGTTCTGGGTCCACAGGCCGACAGACACATGCCATTCACATGGCAGTGTGGGGTAGGATAGTAGTCCAAGTGAATGCAGTAGATGGCCACCATGGCGGCTGTCTCACTGGCGTTTGGAGCGTGCAAAGTCATCTCTGGACACCTGTTTCCTCTTCGGACGCCCCCTTCCACGTTTGAGAGGGGGGGGTTGTGTTTGTGGGCTGCTGGTGGTGGCTGAGGATTGCCCACTCGCTGTGGACGCAGGGGAACTGGATGTTGCACGGACCTGCGCCCCAGCAGGTGGTGTCGGAGGTGGTGTGGTTGGCCTTGATTGGGCCCTCACCGCCACCACTAGCTGGCCCATGAGGTCGACAAGTTTGCCCATAAGGGTCACGAATTGGCCCATATGGGCGTCCATGGACCTCAACACCCCAAGGACTTCCCGCGTATCGGCAGATGACCGGGCCCATTGTCCCTGGGCCTCTTCATAGGCACCAAGGACTTTGGCGATTTGCGGCAGGGCATGGCTCCCAGGCTCTGATGGCGTTGGCCTCACCCTGCTCCTCCCACCTGAACTGCTGCCACCGACCTGCCCACTCGCCACAGTGGTCACCCGGGGCCTCGTTGTGGCTCCCAGGGTCGATGTCGACCTGCGTGCAGCCCCTTGCGCAGGGTTAGTGGTCAGGGAGGCCCTGGTGGTGGTGGTGGTTGCGGCGGTGGTGGTGGCCGCAATGACCGTGGCAGCAGGGGCCTGGTACTGGTCACCAGCCCTGGGAGATGGGTTGGTGGGTAGGAGGGGTCCTGGGGAGCGGTTGAGCCCTGCCACACCAGATGTGCCTGGTCGGGAGTCCTCGCCCTAGGAGGTGTCCAGGTCTTCCACATCCGTGAGTCCGGGTGGAGGGCTTGTGGACTGGCTGTGATGACTGCTGTCTCCCTCTCCATCATCATGCTGTTCGTCACCTGTGGGGCGGAGACGAAAGGTTATTGTGTTGCACCTTGCAAGGTTTGTGTTAGATGTCTGACATTCACAGTTGGTGCACAGTTGTGCACTGATTTCCCAGATGCGTGTGTATGGCTCTACAATGTGTGTGCGTGATCAAGGCAATGGAATGGTGTGATGGGTGCACATGGCATGGGACGGATTTGGATAGCCAATCGGTGTGTGTTGCAGTACCCCTACATTTTGTGGCTTTGGTGGAAACTGGGTACAGCCCCCTCAACGCTTTTGAGGTGAAATATGGTTTTGGGGTTCAAATGGAACGCTTAGTAACGCAGATGGCAAAAGGGGTACAGCCCCCTCAACGCTTTTGAGGTGAAATATGGTTTTGGGGTTCAAATGGAACGCTTAGAAACGCAGATGGCAAAAGGGGTACAGCCCCCTCAACGCTTTTGAGGTGAAATATGGTTTTGGGGTACATACTGTGACATATGGGTGCAGGAGGGGACATGTGTTTTGGCGACACGACACTGCAGAGACAAAGGTGTGTGTATGTCTGAAATACCAAGTATATCTGCTCACTGGTATCATTTAGGGACATTACACTGCAAGCATTGTAGTGAGTGAGTAATGGTTGTGTGCCACACAACGTATTGCAGATGGGACAATTCCTTGGTGTGCGTGCTACCCTCAGCCATGTGCAGCAATGCAGTGCTCTTGGTGTGTTTACTATATTAGGTATGTTGTAAATCACAGTGTGACGTGCGCTTCAGACACTACAGACACATTATTGGTCATCGGCAGCAATCTTTGCAGAACTACTGTATATGGGACAACTGATTAGATGGTATACCTTTCTTGACACTGGGGCTGAATAGATGTGATGGATGAGACATTGAATGTGCATTGTGTGGCTGTGTGGTTCATGGGTCCAGTGGTGTATGTGACATTACTGTGGTTCCACTCAGTTACATTGAGACAAGATAGACTTACATGGGTGATGTTGTACGATGTCAACGGAACAAGCAGACACGACTACATGGACAGGACTTCGATGGTGTTGCTGATGTGTGTGATGACTGGCACAGTGCACGGCATGTGGGTCAGTACTCCAGTGAGACTTGTGCATGCTGACGTGACTCCTTACGTGTTAGTGTATTTGTGATGGCTCATGTGGGCTATGACTCTGTAATTCATGTCCGTGTGCACATTAGTCACATGATTATGACAGGGAGCAGTGCTACCTGTTCCTCTGCTACGTGACATGTCCCAAATGTTAGTCGTAGTACAGTCCTCATGCCTACAGACACCCCACCCTGTACAGTAGTCTACCTACTTGTTGGTTTGGGGGAGCAATGCAATGGCTGTCACATGGTTATGAGAGGGAGGGGTGCTCCATCTTGCTGGTCTGTGGGAGTGGGGGCCGTGTTGTGAGTTGTGGTGAAGGCTTACCATCCACAGACACCCCTCCATGTAGGGAAACATATCTACCTGTCGGTGGAGGTGTGCACTGCAATGGCTGACACATGGGTTTGGGGAGTGCTCCATCTTGCTGCGCTGTAGGACTAGGGGCCTGGTGGTGGTTGTACTTCTGCAGTCCCCCCTCCGATTCTCGGAGTTTGTGGTAAGGCTACTTACCTGTTACTTGTTGGTTAGTGCAGCTATGGCTGACACATAAGTGTGGGTGTGGGGAGTGCTCCTTCCGGCACATCTGGGGTACAGAGGGACCTGGTGGGAGTTGTGGTGCTGGCTGACTGTACACATGCCCCCATGGTTTTGTTTGTTGGTAACTTTGGGCTGAGTGTGTGGGAGTGTCTGTTGCATGTGTGAGAGATGTCTTGTGTATTGTGTACTGGACATGGGGGTGTTTGGCCCTCGGTGCTATGGCATTCTGGTAGTGCATGACAGTACATAGCGGTGTGCTGGTATACATTTGTTTGTACTTACCAGCCTCCACTCCCCCTGGTATTCCGGTGAGACTCTCCGGATGCAGAATGCCTCGCACCTTCTCCTCCCACGCCTTGAAGGTCTTGAATAGCGCGGGATTTCCGCCGCCAGTCGTGGCAGCCAGCTCACGATTCTTGGCCTCCTTCTTCCTGACCATGCTTTTCAGGTCGTGCCACCTCTTTGTGATTTCGCCCCGGTTGCGTGGCACGTTCCCAACTGCATTCACCTGGTCTACTATCCTTCTCCACATTCTGTTTCTGGTGGCTACTGGTGTCTGTTGGACCTGGTTCCCATAGATTTGTGGGTGCACCTTGATGATCTCATCGACCATGACCGTCAACTCAGTGGCAGTGTATTTTGGCATTCTTTGTGTTGCCATGGTGTGTGGTTTGCTATTTGTTGAGCTGGTGTGGTGGTTGTGTGGTGTGTGATGTGCAGGGGGTTCGTGGTGCCGTTGTTTCAGTGGTGGTGGTGGTAGTGGTGGTGATGTGTGTGATGTGTGCGTGTGGTGTGCTGCTTTCCTTTGTGTCTCTCTGTGTTGTCTGATGGCGTCTTCGCTTTGTCCTAGTGCAAGGGATTGTGGTCTGTGAGGAGGCTGCTTTTGTACTGACCTATGTGGGTGTGTCATGATGGTCTGTCGTTTTCAGGTGTGTTGTGTCTGTTGTCCTGGGATTTGTAGTTTTTTAGTTTTGGCAGGGGGCATGTGTCATTGGGATGTGTTCTGTGTTTGGGTATTTTGGCATAGTTTGCTGTGTGGACTTGTTGGCCATGTTGTGTGTATTTCTTTGTTCCGCCAATGATTTCCGTGCACGGACGTGGCCGCCAGGCCTTCCGCCGTGTCAGTTATTCATCGCTGTTGTTAACCGTGGCGGGCGGGGAATATGTGGATTTTCCGCGCTCATGTCGGGGAGATCATAATTTCACGGTCGTTGTCTCGGTCGTCAGAGCGGGCGGATTTGGGTTTTCGGGCGGGATTGCGTCCGTGGCGGACGGTTAATCTTCTACTCGGACATGGACGGGCGGAATTTTGTGTGTTTTTACCGCCGCGGGCGGAGGTTGCTTCGCGACTTCATAATTGCTCGGTCGGTATTCCCATGGTGCAGGCGGGCAGTTTTCTCATGCTATCGTGGAGGGTGGATTATTTAACGCCGGTTATCGTAATGGGCCCCATAGTCCACTATTAGACTATTTTGAGGATACATGGGTCGGCAGACTACACAGATCTGGCCACAGAAGAAACCCTAAATTCTTAATACCCTGGTGGAACGTATACAGAAGCACATTAAACGGGGAATCCAAAACTAATAATGCAGTCGAAGGATGGCATAATGCCTTCCTTCAATCAACAGGCAGAACAAAACCAACACTAGAAAAATGTATATCATGCCTACAAAAAGAACAGAGTTATCAGGAGTTCCGAATGGAACAATCCATAACTCAATTAACTCCAAAAACATCAAAACAAACTAAACAAATGCATAAATATCTAGAACAACAAGTAAAATTGTACCCTAGTACAAAGGGCCTGGAATACCTAAACATAATATCCAAAACTCTTCTTTAAAGCATTAATACAAATAAATTACAAATTACTCATCTTTCAAACATACCATAAAAGTTAAATTTATTTATTTTATCACAAAAATAATTACTGTGTGTAACATATTTTTAATTTTTTATAAAATATATTAACACACATTAATAATATTTGTAATAAAATAAAATACAACAATAATAATAAAAAACATTACCCACCCACAATAAATAATAATAAATAAACTTACCAGGTTTATTCCAAATGCTGTAAAATCCATTTTCTGCTAACACAATCCAAATATAAAAAAATCAGTTTCCCCAAAAAAATGGAAAAATACAACTGTAGCAAAAATTAATAATCCATGTAGCAAAGGTCCATAGGAAAACCATAAAAACCCCGAAAATGTATAAAATAGTAAAAAACGCTCCAGGAAAACCAAAAAATTTAAAGAAGTGTAACAAATATATTAGTCAATAAAACTAACAAACACTTCTTTAAAAAAAAAACGACTCCTTCCGATACGAAGAACTTCTGAAAATAAAAAGTGTCAAAACAAAAGCACATACATTCCCACCCACATAAAACAACACATAAACACTTACTAACAATACTACTAGCTTTAAATTTGATAAAAATATACATTGAACACCGTAATCCTAACTCTCTAAACAGGCCTACACAACGTTAACAATACGTAAATACACCACACGTAACTATAACATATAACATTTCCGAATATAACTAATAAACATCTAACTACACTAAACAGTATCTAACTAGGTTCAAAATATATTTAAAACTTAGTTAAAACAAACCTTACCTTTAGCGACGTGAAGTGTCTCCCAACCGCGAGCTTCTCTTCAACAAAAATGACACAAAACGACATAACGCGGTTACAAAATAAAACGCCCAAAACCTAATAAAAAGTTTAACCATAGAAAATTTAACTCATTTAATGCAGTAAAATGTTACTTTACATGGAAAAAATTTACAACTATTTAAATAAAATAGTACAATTTATTTTGATCTAATAAAAAATTGTGACATAATGCACCTAATTTGTAAACTTATAAAAATAAATATTATAATAAATATAATATTTATTATAATTACAGAAAAAAATAATACAATAAAACAATGTATAAAAAATTGTTATAAATGTTTTTCATGCATTATACAAATACATTTCTATTAAAAACTTGTTTTAAGTTAAAAACATTGTAAAAATTAATTAATATTAATATTTTTAATATTAATATTAATTAAAAAATGTAATATGTATGTAACAAAAATAGAAAAATGTTAAACATTTATATTATATGTAAACAGTTTGCACTTTCTTTGTATAAATATATACAATACCTATTACTGTATTAAATATAATTTAAAACACAAAATTCTACTGTTTTGTTGATAATTAATATGTACTCAAAAAAATGTAAAAATATTGTAAATAAACAACATATTTTCTGAAATATATGCACTAATATGTTTCTATTGAATTATAATGTAATAAAATATTTTACTGTATTATCCTGCTCAAATTAATAAACAATAAAAAATTATAAGAACTACAATAAAAATGGTGTATTTTCTAATTATTTTGATTTTACTTATATTATCTATATTTTACATATATAAAGTACAATTTTTTTTCACAAACATTATAATAAATAAATACTGTCAATTTATTAACTACCATTACCCATTTTTTTTAATGCAAAATTATCTTATATATTTTTCTAGTACTAAATATTAATATATTAATAAACATATTACATAAAAATTGAATATTATTTATTATCCTACACTATACTTAATTAATAAACTATTACAACTACAATATATAATAATTAAATACAGTTACTATGCACTAACATATTTTTATATACTATTCCTACCCCAATATAAAATAATTTCAGCAAATGCTGCACAGTGAACATAATTAATTTACTATAACAACTCCAATGCACATTAAATAAAGTAAATGTTGGACACTTAAAATTAAATAGTTCTATATTCCCAATTCAATGTAAATTAATTAGAGTAAGTGCTGGACACTAACATAAATAATTTACTATTCCCACTGCAGTCTATAATAAATTGGGGTAGGTGCTGGACACTAAACATAAATAATTTACTATTCCCACTACAGTCTATATTAAATTGGGGTAGGTGCTGGACACTAACATAAATAATTTACTATTCACACTGCAGTGTATACTAAATTGGGGTAGGTGCTGGACAGTAAACATAACAAATTTACTATTCCCACTCCAGTATATATTAAATTGGGGTAGGTGCTTGACAGTAAACATAAATAATTTACTATTCCCACTCCAGTCTATATTAAATTGGGGTAGGTGCTGGACACTAAACATAAATAATTTACTACTCCCACTGCAGTCTATATTAAATTAGGGTAGGTGCTGGACACTAACATAAATAATTTACTATTCCCACTCCAGTCAATATTAAATTGAAGTAGGTGCTGGACAGTAACATGAACAAATTACTATTCCCACTCCAGTGTCTAATAAATTAGGGTAGGTGCTGGACACTAAACATAAATAATTTACTATTCCAACTCCAGTCTATATAAAATTGGGGTAGGTGCTGGACACTAAACAAAATTAATTTACTATTCCCACTCCAATATATATTAAATTGTGGTAGGTGCTGGACAGTAAACATAAATAATTTACTATTCCCACTCCAGTCTATATTAAATTAGGGTAGATGCTGGACACTAAGGGGCCGATTCCGATCTCGGCCGGTAGGGCTCCGAATCGGATTCGGCATAACCAGATCCGATTCGGAGCCCTATTTCCCGACCGATTCGTACGCGCGTCCGGACGAGCGAGTACGATGCGAATTCGCCGACCGACTCGTTCGGGCGTCCCAACCGCTCCGACCGACTCGTTCCCGGGTCTAACCGCACCGACCGACTCGCTTGGACACGACTCGCACCGCGCAATGGAGACGTTCCCCGGCCGGGTAAGTACGATGCGCACCGCGAGCAGTCCGACCGACACGCGCCGTCCGGCTCGAAAGAGCAGTCGGAGCCATACTTTGGGGGTCCGTGTCGGACCCCCATGTACGCGTAGCCGCGCGAGTCGCACACAGGGGGGACCCATGGGTCCCCCCTACCTGTGCGTGTACGGCGCGAGTCGCTTCGCCGCGTACCCGCTGTAGGGGGCGCCCTTGTTCGCCTCGCACCCATTGAGGCAATGGGAGCCCGCGTACGCGTTGTACGACCGGCTCCCATTGACTTCAATGGGAGTCCGACCGACTCGAGTACGATAGCATACGGACGCATCGTACTCGTTCGGTCGGGCTGCACGGGTCCGATTCGGTCGGAAATCTCTCCGGGTCCGGCTCGGTCGAAGAGATTTCCGGCCCGAATCGGAATCGGCCCCTAAACATAAATAATTTACTATTCCCACTCCAGTCTATATTAAATTGGGGTAGGTGCTGGACAGTAACATGAACAAATTACTATTCCCACTACAATATATAATAAATTATAGTAGGTGCTGGACACTAAACCTAAATAATTGACTATTCCCATTGCATTCTATCTAAAATTGGGGTAGATGCTGGACAGTAACATAAATAATATACTATTCCCACTACAGTCTATAATAAATTGGGGTAGGTGCTGGACAGTAAACATAAATAATTAACTATTCGCACTCCAATATAAATTTAAATAAACTATATACTGATCACTAAACATTATCAATTACATCCCCCAAAAATTATTTTTTTATAATAACTCCCAAACATTATGCCCTATAAACCCAAAAACCCACTACTAAAAATAAATTCCAAATTTATAATTCTATAAACTTATTTATTTTTCAATAAAATCTAAATTTGTCAATTTTTTTAATAATATTTAATTAAAAATATATATTTTTAATACACTCCCCACCCTTATCCCCTAAAAACCCAACATCCCACTCCTAAACATATTTATCTAATTCAGATTTCAATATTATATTTTATTTTAAAAATTAATTCTAAATTTATTTAAAAATTTGATATTTAATTTTAAATATATGTTTTTAAAACACTACCCAACTTTATCCCATATAAACTCAACAAGCCAGTCCTAAAAATAAATTTCAAATTTAAATTTCCATATATTTTTATTTTTTAAAAATAATTTATACATTTTTTAAAATATTAATACTTAGGGGCCGATTCCGATTCCGGCCGGAAATCTCTCCGACCGAGCCGGACCCGGAGAGAATTCCGACCGAATCGGACCCTAGCAGTCCGACCGGACGAGTACGATGCATTCGCATGCTATCGGACTCGATTCGGTCGGACTCCCATTGAAGTCAATGGGAGCCGGTTGTACAACGCTCCCATTGACTCAATGGGTGCGAGGCGAACAAGGGCGCCCCCTACAGCGGGTACGCATCCATGCGCATCGCGGCGTACATACACAGGTAGGGGGGACCCATGGGTCCCCCGTGTGCCACTCGCGCGCCTACGCGTACAGGGGGGTCCGACGCGGACCCCCAAAGTCTGGCTCCGACAGCTTTTTCGAGCCGGACGGCGCGAGTCGGTCGGACTGCTCACGGCGCGCATCGTACTTACCCGGCCGGGAAACGTCTCCATAGCGCGGTGCGAGTCGTGTCCATGCGAGTCGGTCGGAGCGTGTTGAAGCCGCGTACGAGTCGGTCGGCGATTTCGCGGGTGCTTGCATCGTACTCGCTCGGCCGGACCCGCGTACGATTCGGTCGGGAAACAGGGCTCCGAATCGGATCCGGTAAATCCGAATCCGATTCGGAGCACTACCGGCCGAGATCGGAATCGGCCCCAAAATTTTAAATATATATTTTTAACACACTCCCCACCATCATCACCTATAAACCCAACATCCCGCTCCTAAAAATATTTTTTAATTTACATTTCAATATTTTTTTTTTTTAAATTAATTCTAAATTTATTAAAAATGTTCATAATATTTAATTTTAAATATATATTTTTAAAACACTACCCACCCTTATCCCCTATAAAACTAACAAGTCACTCCTAAAAATAATTTTCAATTTAAAATTTAAATATAAATATTTTTTATAATAAATAAATTCTCAATTATTTTAATAATATTTAATATAAAATATATATTTATAAAAAACTCCCCACCCTTATCCCCTATAAACACAACATCCCGCTCTTAAAATAAATTTTCAAATTTAAATTTAAATATTATTTTTCTTTTTTACAAATAAAATTGTAAAAAAATTAAAAATTTTATTATATTTATTTTAAAATATATATTTTTAAAACACTCCCCACCCTTATCCCCTATAAACCCAACATCCCGCTCCTAAAATTATATATAAAAGTTTCTTTAAAAATTAAGGGGCCCATTACGATGGCGGGCGGAAGCACAACCGCCGTGCTGGCGGATGCAAAAAGCACCAGTTACCGCCGGCACGCAGCAGTCCACACGCCCGCCCAATTACGATGCGAAAAGCAGGCCAAACACCGCCGGCAAGCCAGCAACACCGTCCGCCATCAAAGTGCGCCCGTCCATGTAGCGGCGCAGCCTAACTGACACACACCGTCCGACGAAACACGTCCCGCCCGGCGCATAAATTACGATGCCGCAAACAAACGGCTCCCACGGCCAAGAGATACCGTACGACAAACCGAAGCGGTAACACGGACGCCGAGCACGGACAACGAAAAGCGGCTCCCCGAGCATGAATCCAGCACTGCAGGCCGTCCCCATGCTCCTGCTGATGCACCACCAAGGACGCAACGTACCGCGGAGACGCAGGTAGGCACACACACAACAAGTGCACGCAAACAGCGCACACAGTGCAAGGGCGGAAAAAGCGGACAACCCCCACCAGCGCGTGTACACAACACATCCACCATCGCATCCACATATGACACACAGGCCAAATCGTAACATCGCAGAACACATGTGTACACACCACCTGGGACTAGGAACCAACCACCCCGTCACGGCCCCAAAGCGCCGATGACGCCGCCACACATGCGCACAACGCAGAGGCCAACCGCAGCGCCATGCATGCGTCGCACACAGACACAGGGACACAACCAAGCAGCACACATATCAGCCCCACCCCGAACGCACATGACACGTGACAGGCCGGCCACAGACATGTCCCCAACGCCCAATTCACGGACAACACCCAACGCCACACAACCGACGCACACATGTCAGTGAAGACACGCAACAGCAGGACACACCCCAGTGTAACAAACATGGCGTAGCACACAGCGGCGGCAACACCAACTAGGAGAAGCAGGGCCCCTTCGGGAAGAGGAACGCCAGTACCACACAGAAACACCCATACCACCCTGCACATATGAACAAGACATATAAAACGGAACACCAAAGAGCCCGGGGACCGACAACAGGTGGCCCAAGAATAACATTCACACACAAGGCCCAACGCAGAGCGGAAAGGCAGCCTGCCGCCCACACAAGGGAGAGCAGACAGCACTGAATGACCTTCCATTCCAACTCCGAAACCACAGCCCTACGACAGAAGCCGGTGAATACAGCCATTGTCCAAGAATAGACCAACACAGGCATGCCGAGGAGACCGACCACAGGGCAGATAGCGCATATCACAGAAGCACACAACGGACGGGGAAGAAAGAAGAAAACACTCCCCCATGTCGGCCACATGCAAGTTAATTGGAAGGAGTCACACAGCACTGACCTTGAACTGTCTGAGAAGCATGTGGGAAGAGGGCCCGTGTCCTCCAAACAAGCCAACAGAACACAAGTCCTGTCTCCCTACGACTACACAGAGCTCACAGCAACCCCGGAGCGTGCACATTGCAGACTGCACACACAGCCGGAGCACGCCACCTCAACGAACCGCTGCGAAATGGCAACCGCAACACACCTACCCAACTACGCCGAACAGCTCAAGCTGTACAAAACCAACCTGTGCCATACATTGGGATGCGATCTCCTGTCCCTGCTGAACGTAAGTTACCGACTGACTTACCGCATCACATTGTTCAGCTGCGTCATGCCCGTCTTCTACTGTCGGAGGTGTCCCTACCAGCATCCCGTCGAGATATGCCTCTCCAACCCGGCATGTCTGAAGGCGGACCTGCTACCACTACTCCTCCCTCTGGACGCACACGACAGGGCCTGCTCTGCCTATGGGGGCATGGCGTATGTGGCCAACATCGCACCCGCACTGAAATGGGACCACTGTGCCTCCACACGACGGATCATCGATAACAGCTACATCGAATGTCACCCAGCATGCCCCATCATGGTCCTCCAAGGGACAACCTACGAACAACACCTTGACAGCCACCATCCGCTTCATTGGCTGGCAAACATGTACACCACCAATGACATGGAAGCCCTGCTGGACGGCATCGCATACCTGACAACCTGTAAATACGTCGGACCACAACGCAGGTTCCCCGAGTGACCTATGATGTCCAACCCCGCACCCATGCTTAGCTTCCGCACGGACTGGCCAGTCACCACCACAACAGCCATACCAAACGACCGGCAACTGTAACCACACCATCAACGACATCGCCATGTCATCGGATATGACCGGGACATGCACACTGTTCCCCATCACATCCAGGAACACCGCATGCATCGTGGGAGGCAGTGGCATGGGCTCTGTGTATCGCACCCACATGGACGGAACTGCACGAACAACCAGGACACGACATGGATCCAGCGCCCATGGACACACACACCGCTCAGTGGACATGAATAGGTCGCCTGGAGTCTGTGGGTGCTGCACCCCTCCCACCCCCGCCCCGGAATCCCATACCAGGACCTTTGCATGGACGACAAGTGCATACAACAACAACACGACCCCAGTGACTGTGACATGCCCAGTAACCACCACAGTGCAACAACAAGTGGCACGCCGCTGCATGCACGCAAGCACATGCCCTGATGTCATCTCACATGCACGCGTGCATGAGGAACAACCGCAGCAAACCTGTCACATGGAACTGAGATGGACTGTGCCCATGATGCCAAGCGGTCTGGTAGGCTACATGTATACCGTCTGTGTCAAAGTCCGCAGCTCCGCAGCTATACGTAAATGTACATTAGCACAGCCTTGGCCAAGCAGATGTCACTCTGAAGCCCACATCCCACATGCAACAGCCAATCACATGTAACCCCACACCCTATCCCATTTGCAATCATGCTCAGTATATCCTCAACATGTATTCCGCTGCCAGTAGTGTCCACTATACTGCATCACAGAGGACAGAAGACTCAATATAATGTTTGAAACCAAAACTGTCTCCGCTGACTAATTTCACAAGTACGAATGAGAGAGGATGAGAGTATGTGAAGTACACGGCAGTCGTGACATGACCATGTAGTCCACTGGTATTGGATGTCAACGCAAATGAGTAGCACAACTGTGGAAGACACACATGTGTTGTGTGAAGTCGTATGGACGCAGTGCTCAGGTGGGTGGGTGTGACGGGTAGATGCGCACATGCCAAGTTGGAGCACGCCGTTGTCGGGAGGGGTCATGGACAGTACACCACCGCTTCCCTGGGCATTGTGAGAGGACACCTGTCGGGGGGGGAGTGAACACGTGTGTGCACAGCAGCCGGGCACACGTACAAAGCGGTACCAGGCGCACCTCAGCCCACCCTCTGTGGACAAGCTGGATCCTGTTGTGCGCCCGCCATGCCCCTTGACAAGGCACACACAGCCCCAGTCGACCAGGTGTAACCCCAACATAGTCAATCCGCACAGGCGATACAGGGCACGGGATGGCAGTGGAGCATGGTGTGTGAGAGGTCTCCTCGCGCTCCTCCTGGTCATATCACGCAGGCAATAGAACCTCAACGTCTAGCATGGCAAAAGTCAGATGGAAGTGTAGGGGGACGCACCACAGCACGAGCAGCACTGACGTCACGGGAGGTGGCTCGCACCATCCCATCCATTGCCCATCATACCAACCACGCCACATGCCATTGCGACTAAGTGCAAGCGCGTGCGCCACCACCCCCGAGCCCTCCCCAGAGAGGCCAAAGAGTGAATGTGTGGGCCATCAGCCACAGACGGACGCGGCATGGCCGCAAGGGCAGCCACAGCCACTGGGTGTCGCAGGTGGCGGATCCGGAAGGCGAAGACTGTGATGCATAGTCCATGCAGGCCGGGTCTCCATTTGGGGCACCACGCAGGTGGATGGCGTCCCGCCACACATCATACCCTGAGACAGCCCACTCGTGCAACTGGACCCACACATACACTCCTTGCCCTCTCTGGTGCGAGCTTGGGGCTGCCTGTGCAAGCGCTAGCCTCGCAGGTGAGCATGCATATTGGGGGAGCGAGGGGAGGACATGAGGGCTGGGGCGAAGATGACTGTATCACTGTCAGTCAGTACAAGGGATGACCCAGATGTGGAAAGGAAGAGACGTGTCCCGTGTGTACTGCAACTAGTCGCCAATCCAACTACCCCCCATGTCCGGAATGTAAGCCCGCACCTAGGCCCGCCCATCCGCCACATCGAACATACCACCAGCACGACAACCTTCCCATTCGAAACACTGACTGGGGGTGGCGACCAGTGTACAATCATGTGTAGCCTACCCACGCGTACATGTGGGCCCTCCATGATCCATGTCACCTGCGGCAAAGTCATGACATGCGCAATGAGGGAAGTGAGGAGAGCTGTCCGCCCCACGCGCAGAAGGTGCATCAGCTCCACAGACCCAGCAGCGAGTCCAGCAGGGGTCACATGTGCAGGGGCAGCTGTGCCTGGTGTGAAGGCACATGCATATAGACAGCACATCGACCAATGTGTAGTCTGCCCACATCTACAGTCCATCATCATGCGGACATAGGAATTGAACACAGGGCAACACATCTGAGTGGGTGCACCCACCGTGACCAACAATGCGCAATCATCGACGTACCCGCCCTGTGCATGGCCCCCCACCCAACGGAGGCACATCCAGTGCCACCATCCCACACACACAAGCCTTCCACGGAACATGCTGTGTCCAATGGTCAGTACAGAGTCAGCGCCCATCTGGTGGATCCTGAACAGGAGACACATGCACACACATGCCAGCTCCCACTGTGTACGTCTGCCACCTGGCACGTGCAATGTAACCTCTCACCTGTGACGTGTGACTGCAAGCACACAGCCGTCTTGGCATGGGGCTGTCAATGTGGACACCTGTCAATGTTTCGGGAGGTGTGATCCGTACAGTGCTGTACATAGGGTGCAGTGCTGACACCTACTACTGTCTCATATCCCCTCGTGCCACAGGTCCCACTTGTTTTGGCCGCTCAGCCTGTGCCCACATCGTCGTCGTCGTGTGCCATACTCATCCAGCCGCGGAAGCAGTTCCATGCTCAGCAGACATTCATGTTGCCGTGGCGTTGCCGCTTGACGGAAATGCAGTCAGTCCCCATCAGCACGCCCCGCTAGTCATTGGGGCCTA